>JAQGBR010000837.1:0-10740 GCA_034698525.1 Achipteria nitens | reverse complement strand
TAAACCAGGGATCGTGAGTTCAATCCTCACTGTTGGCTATTATTTTTATTTTTTTAAAATTATTTTTGAATATTTATTTTTTTAAATAGTTTCAATTCATTATTGTTAAAAAGAATTGTTGCTGGCTAGTTTCAAATGAATTTCACTTTTCAAATGATATTGATCAATTTCAATAAGCATAACAGAAATATGACACTTCATACCAGTCTAAAAGCCACTTATATTTCCTTGGCACTTTTTCTTATTAATATTAAGTTTATTGCTTTCACTCATATAAATGTATGACTTAGTTGAGGATTTCACTTAACAGAGGGTACAGTTACCCACGGATTCAGCCTAATTAATAACTAGAATGCCATACGGTCTATACTTAATAATAATAAAAAGAAAAATATAAATAAATAAATTAAAATATGTCTAAAACTCATTTTTATAGTTTTATTATTATAATAATTTTGAATGGTGATGGTAAATATTAATTTTGTATGATCTTTAATAATTAATTGATTATTGTATTAATCATGATTTCATTTCTAACACATTTTAATATCTTCAGTGTTTAAATGCCAGGATTATGACGATTATTCAATAAATGATATGGATTATCATGAATTTGGACCTGCCAATTTTGCTGCTTTAACCACCGCTAAAGGTACAGTTAAGAAGACTGATCCTAAACCAAGAGCAAGTCAAGATTATGTTGATGAAGAAGACGAAAAAGTAAGCGATCGTGGAATAGTGGGTAAAGTAGTCGGAAAAGTAACAGGTATTCAATAAATTAATATTTTTTGAATTTATCATTAAATAAATTGACTGATAAAATGCTGAACATTAATAAAAAATGATAACTAAAATCTGATCTCTGATATATTATTCTGTGCTCTTTTAGCTATATTATCTACGGGAAAGTGTATAATTGGATGTGTTACAAGATTCTTTAAGAATTGTGAGGGACTAATACAGTGTGGGTGGGATTGTTTGCTACCACAGAAAAAAATAAAGACTACAAAAAAAGATTTGGAAAAATCTAAAAAGAAAGACAAGGATATAAAGCGCCCAGGGTATATAATAAAGGGTTCAAAAGGTTCAAAAGGCAAAACCATGACCCCGGAAACAGTTGAAGAACCAGAGTCCGAAAGAATAACACCGGGTGATATCGTTAATGTGTTTGTTTGTTCAGTAAAATGTTTGACCTTTTATTTGCCACGAAGTGAAACAACACTAAAAGGTTTCATGACTTGTGTATTCGCCCGATGTTTCTGTGCTGATAAAAATTATTTATAGATTAGTTTATATTTATTATTAATTACACAAGTTTTGTATATAAATATATCAGAATGGTGAGGGCATATACAAATGTTTTTTAAATCGCACACTCGTTTAACTCAAATCCTATGCACAAGTGAATGCTTTACCAAACAATCAAATTATGTCAACTCTACATATCATTTGAAACCACAACTAATTCTTTTTATTGAAATTTTCATTCTAATAATTAAATGAATTATGTTACATTAGTTAATTATTAATCTAAATCATCTTGATCAAAGTAATTTTCTGTTTTTTGTTTTAAATTATCACTAATATTATTCATGAAGCTTGCATGTTTTATTTTGAAATCATCTTGATAATCTTTAATAGTGGGTAAATTAGCAAAAATATCTCGGAACTGATCACCTGGCAGTATTATATTGGGTATTAAATGATCATGCTTGTTTTTCTGCTCATAGCAAATATAACTTTGTCCATGTCTTTTAATCCAAATTGGTAATATTCGATTTTGAGCAAGCTGAAATTGATCAAAACTCTCGAAATTTCTCTTTATAACATTGAGACTTCTTTGAATAACTTGATGAATTGCAATATATATAACCTCATCTCCAAGATCACCAAGATTATCAATCTGAATTTTTTCATTAAGCTTTTTAAAAAAGGTATCATTGTTCATGCCTATTTTAAGCAAGATCATGACATAATTTAGGTCATTAATTGCACAATATGATCCAAATTGCTCTCGATAATCCAGCAAATTGAAAAAAGTTAATAAGTTGATTAGATGAGCTTGATAATCATTTTCACCGTTTATGCAATGAGATATTGCTTGATATAACGCGCTATTACCATTATATATTTTAATCCTGTTCAAATAATGGAAATAATTATTAACATTCAAACCAGGACAGTCCACAAGTTGATCTTGATTAATTATGTTTTCATTGTTCTTGCTTTTGCAATAACTTGAGATTTCCATTCTCATACAGCTAATTACGATAGCATATTTAGATTGAACCTTGTTCAACTCGTCTTCATTAATAACAATTAATCCTTTATCGTCAAATTCAAAGCAACAAGCTAGACTCTTCCATACTCCATCGTAGGCTTTTCTGCTTAAACTCACAAACTGATCAATCGAACTATCACCACCTTGCTGCCTTTGCGATGAACTTGTGCTTGGTTGATTTTCTGATTTAACAATAGTTCCAAGTTGTTTGAAACATGATAGCAAATTATCAAGACCATGATTATTTTTCCATGAACTAGAGCTTGCTGAATTTGGAGAATTGTAAATTGCTAGCTTATTATCCCTGTCGACAAACTGTGTCTTGTATGACATCAATGATTTGATAGCCTCTTCATTGAACTGGCTGTTCATCAGCATTGGAATGACATTGTTGATATTGTGCATTGGACTGAACACTTCCACTGAATCTTTGAGATGACCGAAGCAATCGATCAATTCACCCGGGATTTCAGTGAAAGATCCTACTAATATATCTTTTTTAGGGTTCAAGGTGATTATATCATTATCAAGCTTGTATAAGTAAATGCTTGGTAGCTTTTTGCATGATGATGATATACCGCAATTACAATATTCATTGATAACGTATTTATTAACTTGTTCAAATGAGTCTTGATAAACGTTGACTTGTCTCGAAATTGATAGATGTGCTGCGAGAATGAGGCAATTTGTGTTTTTAAATTCACCAAGTTTAAATTGACTAATTATTTTTTCAAAATTATCCCTATTAGTCGCTAAATTTAATAAGGTTATTACATAATTTTCATCAATCACTTCTGAATAATGCATGAATTGCTCCCGAAATTCAAACATCTTGATAAATGCTAGTATTCTTATCACATCTGATTGTTGATCCGTATTGAACAAGGTGAAAGACAGGGCATCAAATAAGGCCGAAGGACCTGAACACACCATGGCGAATTGAAAATTTTCATTGCCTTTAATGTCAAGGTGATGACCTAATACTGGGACATTTCGGAATATGGGAATCTCTGTCTTGGTGACCGACATCGTCGATCTACAAGCTGTTATATCAGCACTATGTTCTTGCAAAATAGAATCAATCTTGATAAAGTTGGCGGTCAGAGTACCTTTAACCTATAAATGAAATTAAATTTAACAAGATGAATAAATGAATATAACAATATCGTTTTTTCGTACAGATATTTTGATAAATCCATGTTTATGACCATGAGTATTTAAGTGAAAATATAAGAAAATTAATTATAAACAATTAAAATAAATATACTTCTACTATTACTTGAGCCGGGCAAGTGTGGATGCCTATCCACAGCTTACTAAAGTAAATTCAAACAAACTATTACTACTAACAGATTAAAATAGTTCACTTTATACAAATTGATATAGAAGTTTATATTATAAAACTCTCACTCGGCATAATTGTACCTTTTTTCTGAACAAGACAAATAGATAACCCATCAGATGCCTTCCCCTAACTATTACCAACATTTTGAACACAATTCTTTGATAATCTCTTAAATTTAGCAAGACCCTTCTTGAGATTAAATTACAAAATGTTTTTGTCGCCTTTATTTGATATTTATTCTTGAGTTTCTATTAACATTTCTATCTTGAGAAAGGGTACAATTCCTTGGAAATCAATGTGGTTGCTGTAGTGTTGACAACTTTATATACTCCTAAATGAGTGTAAATTATTTCATTGGATCTATCAAAATGACTGTACAAATCAAGTAATTATAGTGATGATCCTCTCCCGTAAAAAATCACTCAATTCCTTTCCATATAAAGCTTGTTTAAAATTTAAATACCTTATAAAAGCAACTTATTAGTTTTTCAAATATTCCTGTCAACATTTTTTGAAGAATGGGCTGAAAGGTGGACACCATATTAAGAGATCCTCTGATTGCTTTATCAGCATTTAATTTATCGTGATCTTTTTCATTGAAATATTTAATTTGTTCTCTTAATTCCTGGCCAATGTTGCTGAATTTCTCCAGCGTATCGGTGTATGTATTTTGGTCAATTGAATCCGTGTTTTTTTCACTGAACACATCTTTATCAATTGTATCCAGATCTGTAATAAGATGATGATCTTGTTCGATTCTTATTCGATAATAATTAGCAAAAAATTTATCAAGATTATCGAATTGGCAAATATTAGCAAGATCGCTTTTAAAAGCTTGCCGCTGATTAACTTGCTGAAGCAATTCCAGAATATTTTTACAAGTTGGTCTCTCTTCGGGTTGTTCTGAAATCATCATGGTTATCATATCCTTAAGAATTTCAATATGAAAACTCATTGGTGTTGAACTACAATATAAGCAAAATGAAAATAAAGAATCATTTCAAAAAATACTAACTCGATCTTATCTATTTCGAACAATTCCACTGCAACAATACCAAGACTATATATATCAGCCTTCCAATCATAATTAACCTTGCCACTGATTATTTCAGGTGCCATATACTTATTAGTACCAGCATATGATCTTGATCGTTTTTCGTCATAAATAACACTTAGACCAAAATCAGCAAGCTTAACTAATCTTCCTTGATCATTATTTGAGAAGAGTACGTTTTGGGGCTTTATATCGCGATGAATAATCACCTGGTTCTCATTGTTCGGTTTGTAACCTGAATAAATGTGGCAAGATAAATTTTACCATTATAACTACAGTAAGTAAAATATATTACATGCGATGTAATAGTCTAATTGGCTGAACATTAAATTATAATTTCTTACCAAACATATTAATTTCTTGATTAAAACTCAATTCATAATTGTGGATGTAATCAATGCATTCGGTAAGTTCTGTTAATAGTTCGCATGATATGAAATGTTCCAAAATTGACAACGGCTCTCCTATTTGTCGTTTGAATGATCCAGGTTTGATTTTGATAATATGATCAAGGCTGAATGGACAATATTCCATTTGTATATAAATGAAGGCGTTACTTGACATTTCTACCCATGAATTGATGAGTTTAGTCGTATATTTAGAGTCAAATCTTGACATAAATCGGATTTCTTGAAAAATTTTGTTGACATCGCCTAATGAATTTGAACTTGTTAATATTATTTTAATTGATATATCCTATAATTATCCAAATGATTACAACTGGGTTGGAAAATAGGAGGATATTCCCATCTACCCTCCTTTAGCCAGACAGATATTTCTTGCTAATCTTATTCAATTTTTGGTAATTATCGGTCATTTTTGGCTAAATTAAATAAACTAAGCCCAATTAAGCCGAAATATCTGTATTTAACTATAAAACGAACAAAATTTTAATTATAGTTATCAAAATTGGAGTATATAGATTTATTGAAGTCTTAGCCTTTCCCCCTACCCTTTAACCCCAAAGAACACGAAGCAATAGGCAACCTGTGACCAAAAGTGCAACCTTTCAATGATAGTGTCGACCGATTTAGAATTTGTTAATTTTGCTCGGTTAATAAATACGGAACATTAAACAGGTCTAATATTTTCTTAATCAAATTTAGCATTCTATATTTTATAGGGAAAATCAAATAATATACTGTTTTATACGCTTATATACAATTAATTTATACTAAATAGGTCAGGGAATTATTTAATTAATTACGGTGATTCTCGATCCAAATTTTTTTGATTGCATATTCCTTAGAATTATCTTTAACGGATTTAACCAACATCACTTTACCAAAGCCTCCGCTACCTAAAAATTTCACTTCTTTAAAATTATCTTTGTATTTTTGCTTTGACTCGAATACGTAGCACTCTTTTTCAGTCAAATATTCACCATGCTCTGTATTGACCAGCAACTCTCGGTATTTCAAAAGACCTTGTGACTCTATCGTCAATGTGGTCAATGTTGCTCTGTATTCTCCAAACATGTATTCGTGAAAGTTGAGATAGTTAGTTTTCCGCAAGGCTTGACCATGACGGAATACCCTCACCATTTCATCGGTCAAACAAATTAATTCTTCGTAGAATTGAATTTTTTCGATATGATAGAAAATGTCCAAGATTGGCAATTCACATTCAATTCTCTTCACAATCTGCTCTTTCTTTATAAATGATTCGAAATAGAAGGCTTCACCTAGATAAAATTCTCCAATTAACAGTAATATAATTATAAGCTTTTCCTAGATCATTTTCATTTTATCATTATATAAATAGTTCTTGTTATTACAAAACTCTTTAATATACATGTTAAAATGTTTAATCAGTGGAGGAAGATTTTCACATTTAAGGGTGGTTCATACCCAGGAGGAACCCCTTATTAATGCCCTGATAAGTGAGTGACTGAATTTTTAATTTGCTATAAGAAAGTTCTCTAATAGAAAATAAATCTACATACCGAGGGCTGACAGATTCCTGAAATCTACATATATTGTTGATCTAGCAAATTCTCATATTTTTAATTCCAGTTATAAAAAATGGAATATATAAATTTGTTGGTGTGTCCCCCTCCCCCAGGTATTGTTGTAAAATTTTTGAAAATTTTAAAAATTTTAACAAATTTCAAAGAATTTCATAATACTCCAGATATTTTTGAAAAGGGAGAGTAGGAGAGGGGTAGGGAGAAAAGGAGAGATGTGTAATAGGGAATGGGATAGGAGGGGAGAGAGGGACGTGGGCTGATGGAAAGAGCGTGAGAGAGAATTATTTCTATGATATAATTCATACAATTATATATATACAAGATCATACCCAAGTTTCAATTTTATTTATATTAGACATGTTTATTTGTTTAAACTTTAAAGGATTATTAAATTTTATTTTCAAATAATTATTAAAAAATATTTTCAATAAATCTATATCTCTCTCTCATATATATACATATCTCTCTCTCTCTCTCTCTCTCTCTCTCTCTCATTGTTTGAATAAGTCAATTTCATTTTTATTTCAATTATGAAAAATAAACTATTAATGATAATTATAAAAACTTGTTAATCATTTTAGAAACAGAGTTAGGCTTGAGATGTTATTCAAAAAGTTAAGGGTTTATTTTCTTTCAATTGAAATATATATGATATTGACTTGTTTATTATGTTTGTTAATTCGATTTTAGATCAATTTATTTGATCGATACTATCTATTTTAACGATACTATCCAACTCCAACTTAATATTATAAAATAGATATAGCTCCCTTTGAAATTGTTAGTAAAATTTTGATTAACAGTCTGATAACTGGAATTAAATGCGATTTCATAGCTGGTTTATGGTAATCTCACCTTGTTCACTAAGAAGATAGAAGCAGTCGATGGCCGCTATGAGCTTCTTAGGAACAATTGCATCTTGTTGGTGCAATCCAGCGGGTAATTGATGGAAGCCAGGTTTATATTGGTAGTCAAAACAAGATGCTAAATTAATAAGAAGTTCATCTTTTGTGGACACCTCTTTCTGAAAGTGGTTTGTCATCTTGGACAAATTGCAGATCAATACTGGTGATTTATCAGTCGTGGAAAGTGTATCTTCATTGAACTTGTAAACATTGCCATTAGATGTCAGTGCGAAATAGTCGTTGTAAAAATCCTCTTGACCTTTAATCTTGATAATTCTCTCATTAGAGAACCATTCGATTAGTCTTGGTGGCATATATTCGATGGTGTTTTCATCTTTGTTTTCACCTTTCAAGACATATTTTGCGCCCCAGACATACAACTTGTAATCACCTGATCGAGCAAATAATAGCCTACTAGTACTGAAAATGAGCGAGTAAAATTCGTTGATTTTCTTTTTACAAAGATCATCAATCAATATTGGAACCAAATTAAATTCATCTTTCTCGCTATTAACTAAAAATATGTAAAATAACATTTAGCAACGTAATTTCTAAAATTCCATTATCAATGAATTTTTTTCAACCTGTTAGATTTATCTGAAATACTTGATCATCATTGGTGACGAACAAGGCCTTCTTGTGAATTAGATCAAGTTCTTTCGAAACGTAGAACACCTTTATCTTGGCCTTCATATCCTGGTCAACATTTTTGAAAATTGGGAACTCTTCGAAAATTGAAACCATTTTTAATTAAAATACACGTCGTCTTCAGTAGAAAACTATTTCAGATTGAAGTGAAATATTTAGTCACTTATCATTGATTGTACACTTATAATAATAAGGTCATAAAGATATGTTATCAGCTAAGCAAAAGTGTCTCTTGGTAGGATGTGCGGTCATGCGGTTTTTAGAGTGAATCGCATTTTGCGATTATAGCATTTTGTAAATTTTTGTAACTTTTCCTTTCGATTCTATTCAGTAATGGCCAAATGGTATAGGTAGAGGTAAAATTGATTACAAAATCGTTATAAAATAGCACCGATTTGACCGGAAGTGGCCGTTTTATGCTAAATAACGCTTATATCGTATTAATAAGTGCTTAATAAAGTCTAAATAGACCAAATTATTAAATTAATCCTTTTATTTTGAATGAAACAGAAAAATAAATAACAAAATGGTGCTTTGCCGCCATTTTTCAACCATTTTTCCTCTTTAACTTCTTTTTCCCTATAACATTTTCCTCTTCTCTCCTTAGAGAGGAGATGCAGATTTAAAACTCAAAAGGGTTTTTGAGCTTTACCTCCTTGGCCATCACTGGTTGTATTTGGTTTAGAATGACATTACGCAAGATAAAGTGACAGCGCTTTCAGGGATAATAGAGATATATTAGTGATTAAAATTGTTTCCGAAGTAACCAAATAAGTATCTAATAAATACTTTCACCAAAAGGTAAATACTAAAGACTTAACTATCATAATCGTTCCTGCTTAAATTGAATGAAAGTTTAAAATGTCTAGTCTTAATTATCAAAGTTTAACCAGTTAATACCAAAGTGAAAATTATTGAACTATTAATTATTGTGTGAATAACATCCAAAGAATAAATTAATATTTATTAAGTGAATAATCATTTTCTTTAAATTTTATTAAGAGTGCATTTCATTTCAATTAGAATAAAATAAGTATTGACTCCTCTAAATTTAATTACTAAAATTAAAATTTACGTCAGTCTTAGATTGCTTGATGCAATATTTGGTGAAATTATTTATTGCTCTAATGAATAAATGTTTTATGCGACTGAATATAAGAGAGGCACAATATTTTTTCGATTCTTATTAAGTTGTTTTATTATATTTTTTTGTTGAATTTCTTTGTTATTTCCAAGGTTGCGCGTCTAATAAAACGATTGAGTCATTATGGAAACAGATTTGATAATTATTTGTAATAAAACCATTATTTACTAATGAATTATTTCGAAGAAATTCTTTTTTATTTTCATTTTATAATCTAGAAAGAAATTATAGCAATTCAATTACAACAGAGTCAGATATCTTTTTTAATAAGTTCTTCGAAAGTGATGTATTCAATGATGAAACCATTTTGCAGTAACTATGCGTCTAATATCAGATTCTACTTTTTAGGGGTTTATTACATTTCGATGAAAAATTCAATAATTAAAACGTAAAACAGTGAATATCCCTTATATCTACATAGGATATTTACCCAAAGTTACTTAGCCAAATATCAAGGTATCTCTAATCAGGCTTTGTATAGAATTCATTTTCAAATATCAACATTTTCAAATTCAAAAAATTAAACTAAATTTGATTAATATAATTATTATTATTATTAATATTGAAAGAAAAGAGGTCTATCCCTATCTAAGATATGCTTCTCTTTACTTTTCTATTAAACCCTTTTCTACGGAATCTTTAGACACTTCGGCCTCCTAGGCAAGACATTATTGCCTAGGAGGCCACTGGACAATAGATATCACTTACCCTTAGAGAGCCACACTTAGAGCACGACTTCTGGAGTAAAACTGAAAACTTTTATTTAGAAATAAAACTTTATTTATAACTGTTTATAACTTAGAGTTACATTAGTCAAGAACTGAATCCAAAACTGAATTCCAAACTGAATTGAGTTACTGCTGTTAGCGCTCCAGTTTATATACCCGGAGAATTCACTGCAGTAACTCTAACACACGTCAACACTAAACTAGGTGACATCGATTTAAGTCACATATCGTATAAGATTTTAGTGCATTTAATAATCTAAAAATAGTACAAAGATAAGTCACTGTCAGTAGCTAAACCACTTGCTACTAAATTCTTATTGGTTTATATTTTACTCCCCCTACCTTAAAGCGTTATTAAGCTTAGCAAAGTTAACTTAACACATTGATGTCAGTATTATACAGATATAGAATGTTGTTATGGTGATCACAAAAGACCCCAATCAGAGCTTTTCTATTATTCTGAGTTGGTCATAACATTGGTGTGCAGACTTATTAGTTTGAAAACTCCCCCTTCAGTAGAACTGATTGTAGCGTTGAGTCCAATGAATCTGTACTCCCGTCTCGCAGGGTATACAGTATTTATTAATTTTAGCGTGCTCACCTATGACAAGTATTAGAGGAATTACGTGCCTTCAGCATCACCTCTAACTACTATTTTATTGGTGT
>JAQGBR010000836.1:0-10742 GCA_034698525.1 Achipteria nitens | reverse complement strand
AATTCTCTTCAAATATTGTCAAATTCTATTCTGTATGATTGGTCTAATATACCAAGGTATAGATTTAATTCTTCAATTAAACAGTGGAAAAACTGTTGTCAATTTTGAAGTGGGAACACTACTTAATCTCTCCATTCCTGCAATTACTATTTGCGTACCCAACCTCTATTCTTTTTTAGGACCTACAGAATGGGATAGAAAAATTGAACGCTTTTATTATAATGATATTCATGCAAAAGGAACTGACATCAATCAATTATTTAATGATGACGTTCCTTTTGAAAAGGAGAAAGGTTATAAAGCCATAGACTTATATCTTTTGGATCAGATTCCTAATAAAATGTATTCCAAGTGGATTAACTCAAGGAGTTTGGCACAAATTAGATATCTATTTATACAATAGTGAGCCACTGGAAAGTATGGTTTTCCTTGCTTTCCCCAAAAGATTAGTATCATTAAAATGTTTTACATTTTTTAGGGTAATTGAAAAACAAAGGCATGATTTTAAAATGAATTCTACTATTTTAAAATATGGTAATTTTTTCTACTTTGCTATGCATTCACAAAATTATCTACCAAATGCTTATATTTTGGAAAATTTTCTCATCCTAGAATCATATACAGTCAACAATGAATGGTATGAAGTGACCTGGGACAAATGTTTTACTTCATAACAAGCATATTTCATAAGAACGATAATTAAGAAAAAGTTTATTTAAACAAAATTTATATCAAATCAATCAAAAAATGAGAAATTTTTGTTTGACACCACTTTTAAATCTATTAATTATCTAATATTTATCTTTGTTTGAGATTTTATTTGGTTGTTAAGACAAAAAATGTTAACAAAAATGTGATCAAAACATATGTTATGGTTTCAAATATTTTCATACTTACAGTTCATATGAACGATAGAATTTTATATGCGTTTCATTGGTTTGGGTCTAAAAAATTACTTCATAACACATATTCTTCATATAAATCATATTTCATACTAACCATTGATTTTAACATTAAAAAAACTCATCAATTGCTTCATGAGAAACATCATTTCATAAGATCCATACTTCATAGCATTCATAGTTTATTGTACAATAAAATATAACCAATTAGGTATTAAAAGACTTGGAGAAGGATATGATACATGCATTGTTTTGATTATAACTCGGATCATTTACGTCCATTTACGTCATTTTCCGTCCATTTACGTCCATTTCCGTCTTTTCAGTCATATCCTAATATTTCTTTTCAATCAAAGATTTTAATTAGAACAGTTAGAGTAATGCATGAATGATGCAATGTCTGGCTGATTTATTTATGGAATAATCACATTTAATTAAAATGTTTATTTAACACATCAATAATTTTTATTTAATGATTTATTTAAATTAAATGAAAGAATAGATATTTTAAACATAATATGAATTAATGAAATGCAGTAAAAGAAAGGATTCTTATTCTATCCTTTGAAGTGAACACTTGAAGTAATTTTATTTCATTTATTTCTTAAATAAAACTTAACTTTAAAACTCAATAACAAACTCTTCAACTTTAATCGTTTAAAAAGCCGGTAAGTGTGGGTTCTAGGGTTGACAGACATTATACGACAAATCATATTTGATTACAAATCATGTTTTAACACATTAACGACATAAGTTTAAATGATATCAATTAAAACAATTAGTTTTATATTATTATTAATATAATATAAAACTATCAGACATTTGTTCTAAAACTAAATTTGATTTTAATTAATGGATAAGGTAACAATTATATTTAATATTTGTTATAAAATTTTAACAAGATTATTTAAAATATTTGTAAATCAGAATAAAAGGAACCAGATCTAACATACTAACTGTTTTTCTATAATCTTGACTTTTTTTACCCATTAAACAGAACTTATATTTAAAATTAACTATCTATTACATTCAACGAGGTTTAAAGACATTATTGATTAATATTTCAAGGTCATGTATCAATTAGAATATTATATTTAGTGTCAGCTCTAAAATAACGATCAATAATGACATATAACGACATTAATGACATTAATCATTTACATTCAAGTAATTAAAACTTATATATGAATGCGAGTAATAGAATATGAATATGAAAGGTCACATTCAGAAACCGTGAACTGGATTTTCCTCACACTATTTTATTGGGGCGAAGTTGCTTTTTGGAAGAGCATATAATTTATATGAGCTCCCAAAATGAAACTTCACCAAGATACAAAAGTGTGAGAAAATTCCAATTCACTGTTCAGAAATTATTCTAAAGTAGAATAGCAACAATTAATTCTGAAAAAAATTTTCATTTAAATATTTTTAGGGCAAAACTTAATGAGAATAAAATTTAAGAATGAATTAGAACATTTTTGCATTTAATATTTTAGAATACATTTTGAAATATTGATTATGAAACGTCTTATGACAGTAACGATTGACATTAAAATATTTAGTACTCATATATGAATGCGAGTAAAATTAGAATATGAATATGAAAGGTAACATTCAGAGTCCGTTTCGAATCAATACAACTGACACTGAATGTTGCCTTTTTTATTTCTATTCAATTATTAATTCTACGTTTTATTTCCAGAGTTATTGTTAAAACATTGATAAGAAAAATATGGCAATATTTGTCTCAAAATCATTTATAAAATTTTTAAAAATGAAGATATTTTTAAAATTATTTGGTATTATTTTAAGACGTTTTAAGATTTTTTATAGAATTCTTAAATATGTGGTTCTAATGATAATAAATAATGGAATTCTCTTCAAATATTGTCAAATTCTATTCTGTATGATTGGTCTAATTTACCAAGGTATAGATTTAATTCTTCAATATAAAAGTGGAAAAACTGTTGTCAATTTTGAAGTGGGAACACTACTTAATCTCTCCATTCCTGCAATTACTATTTGCGTTCCCAACCTTTTTGATTTTTATTTGCCTACAGAATGGGATAGAAAAATTGAACGATTTTATTATAATGAAATTTATTCAAAAGGAATTGACATCAATCAATTATTTAATGATAGCGTTCCTTTTGAAAAGGAGAAAGGCCACAAAGCTATAATTTTAAATCTATATGGTCAGATTCCTAATAATAGTATTCCAAGAGGATTAACTCACAAAGTTTGGCAAAAATTGGATTACTATTTATACGATAGTGAGCCACTGGAAAGTTGGTTTTCACTACTAACGACGGAAGATTAGTATCAATGAAATGTTTTACATTTTTTAATGTAATTGAAAAACAATGGCGTGATTTTAAAATGAATTTGTGAAAAACAACTTTGGTAATGAATTCTACTATTTTAAAATATGGTAATTATTTTCACTTTGCTATGCATTCACAAAATTATCTACCAATTGCCAATAATTTGCAACATTTCTTTATCCAAGAATCATATTCAATAAAATATAACCAATTAGGTATCAAAAGACTTGGAGAAGGATATGATACCAATTGTTTTGATTATAACACTGATAAACATTCAAATTATTTTAGAATACGTTCTGATTTATTGACTCATTGTTATCAGAATGAAATCAGAAAAATTTGTCAGATTAACGATAGCTATATTTTAAGTGCCTCATTACTTAGAAAAGATTATTTCAGAAATGGTAATAAGAAATTTCTTTTGAGGAGTTGTGCAGATAAAGAGTATGATATGAATATATTAAATTTTCATTTGGATTGTAAAAATAAATATCGTCCTGATTGTAATTTTAATTATTATCAACATGATTCAAGGCCCACTTATATATATCCTATTACGGTTATAGAAAATAAATATAACTGGCCTGATATTATTGTAACTCATATACCAGAAATGACACTTATCACGTTCATTTGCAATAGTGGTGGACTAATTGGAATGTGGTTCGGCCTATCCCTATTCTCTGCAATTGAAGATTTCGTCAATATTTCAAAGAAAATTTTGTATCGAATAAGAATATACTTAAGAATTAATATTATTAATAATTCTTTTCAAACGAATCAGATTTTTATCAGAACAGGTAGAGTAATGCGTGAATGATTTATTTGTGAAATAATTGTTTTTAAAATTTAGATGTTTAATTAATACTTAAAATATTTAATGATTTATATTGGTGGACAGAATAAACATTTTAAAATAATGTATAAGAATTTAAAAAAGGCAGTAAAAGAAAAGATTATTATTCTTATTTTTGCTTTTGAAGGGAACCCTTGAATTAATTGAATTAAAGTTTAATTCTTCAGTATAAAAGTAGAAAAACTGTTATCAAATTTGAAGTTGGAATAAAGTAACTTAGTAAAGTTTTAAATATTTGAAGTTAATATCTTTTGATTTAAATATTTAAGGATAATAAACTACATTGGTGACGTTACTCGCTTATTTATTCTGCGTTTTATTTCTAGAGTTATTGTTAAAACATTGATACGAAAAAATATGGCAATATTTGTCTCAAAAATATTTTTAAAATTTTTAAAAATGAAGATATTTTTAAAATTATTTGCTATTATTTTAAGACGTTTTAAGATTTTTTATAGAATTCTTAAAAATGTGTTTCTAATGATTATAAATAATGGAATTCTCTTCAAATATTGTCAAATTCTATTCTGTATGATTGGTCTAATATACCAAGGTATAGATTTAATTCTTCAATATAGCAGTGGAAAAACTGTTGTCAATCTTGAAGTGGGAATGCAACTTAATGTCTCCATTCCTGCAATTACTATTTGCGTACCCAACCTGTATTCTTTTTTAGGACCTACAGAATGGGATAGAAAAATTGAACGCTTCTATTATAATGAAATTTATACTAAAGGAATTGACATCAATCAATTATTTAATGAAAGCATTCCTTTTGAAAAGGAGAAGGGTTATAAAGCCATAGAATTAAATCTTTGGGGTCATTTACCTAATAAGATTATTCCAAAAGGATTAACTCACAAAATTGAGAATAAATTAGATAACTATTTATACAATAGTGAGCCACTGGAAAGTTTGGCTTTAATTGCTCAAGGTGAAGGTTTAATATCACTAAAATGTTTTACATTTTTTAATCTAATTGAAAAACAATGGCGTGATTTTAAAATGAATTTGCATCGAATCACTATTAAAATTAATTCTACAATTTTAAAATATGGTAATTATTTTCTCTTGTCTATCCATTCACAAAACCATCTACCAACTACTTATAATGTCCGAGCTTTCGGAATCGAAACATCAAATTTATTACTTTATAACCAATTAAGTATCAGAAGACTTGGAGAAGGATATGATACCAATTGTTATGATTATACATCGGATAAACAATCAAATTATTATAGAATGCGTTCTGATTTATTGACACATTGTTATCAGAATGAGATCAGAAAACTGTGTCAGATTAATGATAGCTATATTTTAAGTAATTCGTTACTTAGAAAAAATTATTTCAAAGATGGTAATTTTCTTTTGAAGAGTTGTGTTGATAGAGATGATAATACGGATAAATTCAAATTTCATTTGGATTGTAACAATAAATATCGTCCCGATTGTAATTTTAATTATTATGAATATAAATCATTAACTGAATATATGTGGGAAGATTATTCACTTATCGAAAGTAATTATAACTGGCCTGAAATTATCATAACTCATATACCAGAAATGACACTTATCACGTTCATCTGCAATATTGGTGGACTAATTGGAATGTGGTTTGGCCTATCACTGTTCTCTTCAATTGAAGATTTCGTCAATATTTCAAAGAAAATTTGGTATCGAATAAGAATATATATTAGAATTAACCTTATTAATATTTCTTTTCAAACGAATCAGATTTTAATTAGAAGAGTTAGAGTAATGCATGAATGATGCAATGATTGACTGATTTATTTGTGGAATAATTCCTATAAATTTAGATTTTTATTTAACACTTTAAATAATTTATGATTTATTTATTTTTGATTAAAGAATAGATATTTTTAAAATAATATGAATTAATGAAATGAAGGAAAAGAAAGGATTCTTATTTTAGCCTTTGAAGTGAACACTTGAAGTAATTTTATTCTTTTTAATTCTTAAATAAAACTTAATTTTAAAACTCAAATACTCTTTAACTTTAATCGTTTAAGAAGACTGCATCTGTGGGTTATGGTTGTCTTAAACTATATTTTCAAAAACTGTTCTCTAAAATAATACTCACTTTAAAATTATATTCAACTAAAAGTTATAACTAACGAATCATATAATACTGTTCGGATTAAGTTCAAAGTGGACATAGGAAAAGTACAGTAAACATCTTTACTGGAAATCATAATAGAAAATCTCATACTTAGTAGTGAATTGTTTGTTTACTTTTTATTCTAACAAATGAGACTTATCTGGAGAAATTTCTATTCATATATATCATTCTAAAAATTGGTGTGCAAGTTCAACTCAAAATTATATTCAAATCTAGTAATGGGTTCGAAATTAATAAGAAAGTCATATTTTTCATGTGTGACCTCCATGTCCACTTTGAATTTAATCCGAACAGTATTGTTAGTCCTGTCCTTATATGTAATTTTAGTTCAACAGAATAGATGGCATTTTTGAATAAAGTATTAATAGATTAAAATCTTTATTGATTTAACACTAGTTATTACTCAATCAAAATGGATATCCAGATAAAACAGGAATACATAATATTTATTTGGATAATCAAAACATTTACAAAACTTAATGATAAGAATTATATTAATAATGATTTAATATTTTTAGATTTTTCACATTCTTTTTGAGAGTGTTTCCCAAACCAGTCCCATACCAATCTGTTAGCTAAACTTGAAAAATTTAATATTTGTGGGAAATTTTATAATTTAATGAATGAGAATTTAAAAATAGGAAACAAATAGTCAAATATCAAAATTTTTTTCCAGTGAAATACAAATAACATCCGGTTCTTTGCATAGATTATACATTTACCAGAGTTTTTCAACATTTATATTTCTGATTTAAATTTGACCTAAACTTAAAATTAATGTATTTAATTGCAATAATTGTAAATCGATGCGTTTGTTTGTAAATTTAAATTTGTTTCAAGTTAATTTATAGTTTATATATAATTTAAATGTTTTATGTAATACACTATTATTTGACAAAATATTAATATATTTTCCAGTATTTTGAGTTTCATTGAAATTTAGTCTTTCATTTGGACTAAAATTGAAAGCATTGTATAATACATTCAATATTTACCTGAAAAATAAATAATTATTCTATCCCTTCCCTTCTCTTTCTATTATCACTACAATTTGATGTAAGGGGAAATTTTTTCTCATGAAAATTGTTGTTCAAATTGTAAATTTGATAAATCTTTAGTCGTTTAAAATATTATTAACTTTTAAAAGACCTGTTTTACTCGATTTCAATCGATTTCTAAAATTTCTAAAATTTCTAAAAACAAATTTAATATTTCTTTTTTTTTTTGACTAAATGTAAAATATTTTCGTAAAAATATGACCAAATCCTCGAAAAGTCTCGAATAGATTTATTTCACTCAGTTTTATATTTTTGTACTCATATTAATGTTGTTTTAAAAATAAATTATAGTTTTCTCTCACTTTTTTGAAAGTATCTCAAAGATTGAAAGACAAACAAATTGTCATTTTATTTATTATTTTTTGAACGCAAATGCATTACTCAAAATGTAGAGTATTTGCCATCAATTTGTTATATTTAGGCGAAAGGAAAGGGCGAACTAAATGCGAACTAAAATTAATTTAAAAGAAAGTATTTCTGTTTCGCCTGAATTTTGTTGTTATATAATAAAAATGAATCGCAAGTTATTCTCGTTGTGTATAAGGCTTGTAAAAGGGAGAGGGAGTACTGATGTTTGTATTATTCAAAGTTATAGCCCACTGTTAGAAGTGGCTCAACACAACTCTTGTGTTAGAGATGGAGAAAAAAGATTTTTGCAATTTAGTTGACGCATGCAATACATTACAGATCATGAGTACTAATGGATGTATTGCTTGCATTTGCTTTACTTTTCTTCACTTTTGGTTTTTTTCGTCTCTACTCTTCTCTACTCTCAAGTCTTTGTTCCAAACACTCAATCTATGCATTTGTGTGTTTAGACCTTTTTTATGCCTCATTTTTTCTCGTAGTGTTTTGTATGGATTCCGATTCTCGTTTTACAACCCTAACCAATCATTTGGCCCTTAACTCAGTATGTCTTAGAGAAGAGATGTGCACACAATAGACAGTATTTAGTGATGACATTAGAGCTCAACTCAATTGAGGCGATAATTTCAATCTAAACGCAACAGATTTTTTTCGGGACTGAATTCCAAACATTTATTACCCAAAATTGTAAACACAACTAAACTAAACATATAATCAATGATTTGGACGATAATTCAGTCGTATATTGAACTGACGAACAGAGGGAACAGTCATTAAAACTTATTTTGGAATTATATACAATTTGAATAAACTTTTGAAAACTAGAGATCATTAATATCTCAATAATATGTGAATTGAAAAAATATTTTTTGAAAATTTCAGTATTAATTATTGGCTGAAAATGTAATCTTCAAATAATTTAAGTGCCGGTTCTGTCAAACATAACTTTAATCGGCAAATGTTTGCAATAATATTAAAATTCTGTGCGAATTTCAGATTACAAACTAATCCTAAAATTATTAAAAAATGTTGTTTTTGGTACTAAATATCTGTCGGTTTCAAAATCAAAATGAGTTTTAATTTTATTTAAGTTTTCTTCAGTATTTTCAGTCTTTATTTTGACGATAAGAGTGTTATTTAAGTTCTTATTTACGAAAAATTATTTGACTGTAATTATCGTAAAATAAATGCAATTCTTTGCAAAAGAGAAAAGTATCGCAAACTGCAATTAGTCGCTCAGAATAAATACTATTGATTGCTAGTTGTGCCAACCCTTTAGCTCTTGTGCTTTAAATCTAATTTATATTCACTGTAATTCTCGTTAATGTAATGAATAGCAGTTTTTTGTTTTTGTGAGCTTTAAAGTCGATTCAACCGCTAATACATATTCATCATTAAGTATCGATTCGCCAAATCTTTGCCTTAAATACCAATTGTATTGTTATAGTTTGTGCTGTGCTATACTGTGCACAGAATGTCTGAGAACAACAGATTTCTCTCTTAATTCTGAGAGCAATTGTGATGCGAATCAGAGCCCAAACTTTTAGTCTGTGAGGCGTTCGCGTCATTAATAATGAGATTAACAAACTTGAAGTCGACCTCACATTTCACTGTCAGACTATTCAGCCATTAATGCCACGAAGAGTCCAACTCCATTGGCGCTGTCGTCTTGTTTTTACTTTTTTGGGCCTAATTTTCACATTTTCTATTTGCTATCAATTCTGTGCTAAAATACACTTATCGTTTGTGCCCAGAGTTTTAGTTTTAAAATCTTAGCCTCAAATATAAGAATACATTAAAAGTTAAAATAAAACTAACTTTTGTTTTAATCAATACATTTAAAGTTTAATTCTGTGCATTAAATCAAACTGTTTGTGCGCTTTATATATATATATTCTATTAGAATGGTTAAATTGCCCTGAGCAATCCATTTAAAAGCAAATTTAATGCTATTTCGATGCGTAAAACTCATTAATTTGAGGCAATATTTTTCGGATATTCACTCATTTGACTTATGACTGATTTATAAATATATTAATTATTATAAATATTTTTCAATTTTTGACAATTATTTGATAATTATATAGCTTTTAATGACTGAGTGTTTAATGTCTAACTTTTTCGTTCGGTTCCTAAAAGTGTAGCACAAATCGAGTAATGATATGCTAATTGCATCGGACGTGTAAAGTGCCCGGAGTTAAATGAAAATGCATTCATAGCTAGAATAGCTACTGATTTATTTAAAATTGTTCCACTTTTTTGTCACAAAAGAGATTTAGACTCAAAGTAAGGGCTACTTTAATGCACAGAACAGTGTAATGAATAGTCTTAGAAAAGAAGAGAAGAAAAATGAGAGCCTTTTCCCCTTTAAACAGAATAAGTAGTGGAAAAGACCCTAAGAATAGTAAACTATCGCCAAAGCATTTATATTTCACTTTAAAGTTTGTATGCATTTTAGGAGATTGTCTTTTCCTCTCCCAATATATTTGACTGAAGAGAAAAAATGAGATAATAAACAGCGAAAACACTGACAATAAATGAGATCTATTTTTCCATTTTGTTTAGCCTTTTCTTTGGCCTTATTTTTGTTGCAAAACGCATAACAATAGCGTTAGATATATGTCTACGATATGGTTGTGCAATATATAACTAATCCAATGGTCATAGTTTTTGATCCGATATTATATAAGTCACGCGTCGCCACACATATATGTCTAAAGAAATGTATTCTTCAGTTTTTTAACAGCGAATCACGATTTATCATTTTTTGAATCTTTTCAGACCCTTTTTATTCAGTTCTAAGAATAGTTGACTCCTATAATTATCATTATTTTTATAATATAAACGCAAAATTATATCAAATACATTTTTATCTCAACGAATTATTCGCGTGTTTGCCCTCTTTTAGACTGTAGGAGGATATATAAAAATAGAGAAAAAACAGAATAAGACTTTATGCGAAACATTGAATGAATGAATGAATGAATGAATAGTGAATTGCATTCATCGACGCGAGTCATAAAAATTATATAACTTTTTTAAAAACTATTTTACTATTAAATGACTTTTTTAAGGCTAACTATTTTTATAGAT
>JAQGBR010000835.1:0-10751 GCA_034698525.1 Achipteria nitens | reverse complement strand
ATCAACTGATTGTAAATAATTACACTTTAATTGTATTTAGAAAACAATTTCATACAAAACGTAATAATAAAATATTTAAAAATAATTTAATTGAATTTCTATTAAACAAATTTTGTATAAAAATAAGTGCCTCCCCTTCGCTCCGGGTTTAACCATCTGACGCACCCCAATAGTTGACTTTAAATGGCAAGACCTCAACACCACTATTAAACCTCAAATTATTTATCAGATGATAGAAAGTTTAAATATGATAGTAGTGTCCAAACGATAGACTCATCCAAACAATCAGTTTATTTCTTATATTCAAATTTGAAGTAAACGTAGACTTATTCTGAGTCAACAATAGTTTAGAATTTGTTTTTATATTTTTTAAATAAATTTATGTCAAACAAACTTATAATCAGTGCATTGAATCTCAGTTTAAAGTTATTACAGTTTATTATTAAATTAAATTTGAAAATCGCTTTATTTTTAGATATTTTTTTATAAATCATTTTAATTGAAATTAAATCGAAGTTTAATTAGTTTTGTTTGCTTTCTGTAATACTTCGTAAATAATTGGATAAATCGAAGCGAATGCCTTCCCCTCTGACTGACGGACCAGTTTTACATATGACTCGAATGAGTTTCTAAATTTAAAAAAAATAGTTTTTAAGTATTTTTATTGAATTATTGAATAAAATACGTGATAAGTGCGAGCCGTTCGGACTCATTAGAGTGTTGGTCCAGCCATCGGTTCCATCGGGAATGCGACCAATTGTTGTACTGATGCGGAAGTTTGATCTCATTCGGTGCGAAACTCGATATTAGGAACTGAAGTGTCAGCCAATAGGGAATCAAATCTCCGACCGCTTCTGACTTTGAAATTTCTTCTGCGCTTTGAAACAGTAGTGGTTTGAATGAACGGAATGTACGATAAGTTCGGCCCAAACGTCCGATTGGCTGACAGAGAGGTTTCAAAGCCATTTCCAATTGAGAAAAGTCAGCGGCTGTTCAAACATATATTCATTAGATTTTCTAATAAATTATTTGTTTTCAAAGAAATAATTACCGATTTTGAGTCGACCACTTTGAGAGAGGGGACGGACTATAGTTATCTGACGTAAAAATAAATCGATACTACGGTCGGCCACTCTATCGATACTAGAATTAAACAAAAATTAATTTAAAATATTGAATCAATTTATTAATAAAACCAATTTCTGGTGACTTCACAGTCGGGAAATTGTGACAAATATTCGTTGGAAACTCTTGCGATAAAGTCTTGTAATTCCTTCATATATAACGAGGCCTTAACTTCATTGATATTCAAATCAGTTTCGCTTAAAAATAATATTTAATTAAATTATAAGTGATTTTAAATTTTAAAAATAAGACATGAATTCAATACTCGCTATAGTTTTCTGAATGCATTGTCAATAGAATGGCTTCGATCGCATCCATCACTGAATTTATTATTGGATTCATTGTATTAATCATTAAATTTTCGATACAAGACATGGACTGATCCACTAATTTAAGACACTCAGAGGGACACTGAAGCGATATTATCAAAGATTTGATCTTAATTTGAAAGACATGTAGTCTATCAACAATAGTGGCGTTTAAGCGCTGACTTTGGGTAAGAGCTCCGATGACTTGAGTGGAGTTGGAGTCAACAGAAGTCAATTGTTCGCATTTAACGACAAACAAATTAATTGTTTTGCAAATATTTTTAGCCACCGCTCGGCATAAGATTAGGTCATTACTCGATAAACGCAATTCACTGAATATGTGGCGAACTATTGTCTCGATGTCTTCCACCTGAAGAATATTAAGATATTAAATATAAATATTTATTACTATTAAAAAGACTACAAACAGAGGGAACGTTAGTCGCATATATTGAGTCATTAGAATTGGACATAAGATTGTCTTCTTTTGCGTCGGCGAACACTTTATTTACTGAATCAAAGAGTACTGACAGCGAACGCGACAAATATCTGAAAATAAATTTATTTAATAATAATTTCAAAACAATTTAATTGAATTGATGTGAGACTAACGCGCTTTCAAACGTCTGAATCACTGAACGGAGCACTTTCTCGGCGTCGATCTCTTTGTGGTCACGAGATATACGTTTCCATAATTCGCTAAAATAGTTGAGATAATTAGGATATTCTGTTTCGAAAATTTGGCGAATGATTGGGGAATCGTTGGCCACTTTATTCAACTGTTGCGGCAATATTTCAGTGACGTGAGTCCAAAATTTGTTGAGTCCGTCGTTGTCTGTCCACTCTATTTGTTCGATTAGATAGCAATTAGTCTGAGAATCCCTTTTCTTCCTAAGAATTCTAAAGATTAAACTGATTTGACTGAAACTGATATAAATATTTTCCATAAGAGTTTCGATATTTTGTCGAAGAGTTGTACGCAAATTAGTATTCTGTGCGATAGTCATCGATATAATGACTTTTCCCGGAGCAGAACCCTTATTCTGAGTCATTGCCGTTATATCTAAAGCCTCACTAATTGCTAAAGAAATCGACTCTTCTTTTTCATCAATAAATTGACGAATCTTTTGGTGCAACACTTTTAGACTACAGAAGATCTGAAGAACAGCACTCAACCGATTACTGTCCTGTTGTTGGAGACCATTCTTAAACATTCGGTCAGCCCTTTCCAATAGATTTTGTCTGAGTTCGAGGACAGCCTTTAAATCATTTTTAATGACATTTACTTTATTTAGATTATTGTCAGTGTCTTCGGCGAGAATGGCATCTATTTGTGAGATATAAACACCGGCTTTACTCATCTCTCTTACCAGAAGTGTGTCCTCAGTTTCTTCGATTTTGAACTCATTTAAACGTTTAGCCAACGATGAGATACGCATTGTTTGTCTCAAAAGATCACAAGTAGTCTGAAGTCTATTTAGAATAACTATTTGTTGACAAACGTTGTTATACGGGTCCACAAGTTTTGTCCGAATTCTCTGAACACCTGTCAAAAGGCCATGAATTCGGGTCTGAATAGTTTTGAGGACATCTTCTAAAGTGTCGATTTGTGTCGATTTCGTCAACAAATCGTCGTATTTATCCCGAACTAAAGAATGAAGACTTTTATTCAAGAGATCGATTCCATCGGTTATCTTAATTATCTGCTCATCGATTGTCATCCCATCCAATGATGTCATGACTTTGGAATCAAAATTATCGCAAATAAAATGTTTATAAATATCATCTGAAATAAATTGTTCGACCGAAGGGTCGGATCCGTCCAATGGAGTCAAACAATTTGAGTCAACCACTGAAGGATACACTGAATTAGTTTCGTCACTCATTTTATAATAGTTTTTGTCACAAATCAAACACTGTTTCACAAATGTTTTATGAAAATCACTACAAGAGTTGATTGTTATAAATGAATAGCAGTTCAAAAGTCAAATAAAATTAAAACAAATGTTAAGAAAAATGTCTAATAAATGGATTAATTTGTAGAACGAATGGGAGGGGAGACAAGAATAATGGCGTCTCCTCTAACGAATAACATAGGAATAGAGCGCTTCTCAGTCTTATAGACCTCTTCATAAGTTTCTTCGTCGATCTCAACAGTGGTAACGGTCTCCTCGACATCACTCAAAACCATATTCAAGTGTTGGTCATAAGCGTGAAGACGTCCTCTGATTTCTCTTTCATTTCTCATTTTAACGTAAATCCTTTCGTCTAAACTCAAACGAATCAAATCCAAAGGCTCTTCAACTGTGGCCGGAACTGACTGTCAAACAACAAAATACAGATAATTATTAGAGATTTGGATCTCTATTTGTTGCCATCAAATACCGGTTCGTTCTCATCGGCCATCACTCCTCTTAAATGATTGGATCAAACGGTTTAAGTGATGATATGATGTCAATGAATATAAATGAAATGAATGTAAAGTAATGACAATAACTTAAATCAATAATAAATTGGTTTAAATTGAGATTAATTTGAATCAAAATCAACAAAAAGTCGACAAATCCTCACATTTGATAACTGAGTGATACTACTGTTCATAAACACTGTTATCCTTTAAAAGTGTTGTCTTATATAAGACCCCAAAACATAACTTTAAAACTAAAGTTAGAATAAAACTTACGAAAAGTTATTAAAACAAAATAAGAATCAATTTAATAAGAAAATGTTGCTAGTTCAAATAGTTGCCTTATTTATTCTATTAATAAACTTCTATCATGACCCATCTTGTTTGTTTTTTGAATTTTGTTTCGTAAATTTGCTTAATTAAGGAAACTGTCTAATAACTATGATCATTTGAAATTATGATGACCTTGCTTAAAATCTCATTAATTTTTTTATTTATTAAAAATTTTATTGATTTTATGTGAAATAAACGAAACCTGAATTTAAATTAACTAAAGATTTAGGATTTATTAATGAGTTTTGATATTAAATTGGTTTCTAATGGATTATTCTTAGCTTTCAATTATAAGTTAGGAAAAAGTTATTCATGCGATGAATAATCTCTGAAAATAACAAAACCAATAAAACAGAACAGAAATATATCGAGTTTTCAATTGAACCAAAAGAAAACTGGATTTTATGCTTCGATAATAACTCTCAAAAAACAACATTAAAAACACTTTTTTTTATTTAAGCCGTGACTACCGATCACTTAAGGGTAGAGTTTTGAAAAGTGTTTGAAGAGCGCAATGTTTTGTCTAAAACTGTTGATTCGTTGTCTGTCTCGGAATCATTGGCTGTATTTAAGGTTTGTGTTCATTGATTGTAGTCTTAAATGTCAACGACTTTTCACATGTGTTGACAACAAAATCGAAATTCAAAACATATCCAAACTTTTTCTCGAATTACATGTCGTTTGTGTTTATATAAGTTCACAAAACTATCCGTTACTCACCAGTACTTGATTTCTAAAAAGAATGTTTTAAATGTAGTCCTGGTTTAATCAAAATTGAGTCTAAAAAGATTTTCAAATTTCGTTAATTTAAATGTTTATAAGTTTTGTTGAATTAATGATATTTTGTGTAAAATGATTGGAGTTTACCTTTGGATTAGTTCTTTGGTTATCACTGTTTTTGGATTATCTCTTCAAATGGAAACAATCAATAATATTGTTCGCGACCCGAGCGGTGATCTCTTTTCAATTATATCTGAGGACTGTTACATCGGTGGCTGTGCCAAAAACGGAAGATATGCAAAAACAGTAAGGGCTACTGCAAGCCAGTGTAGATGCCAGTGCTCTGATTCACACCCAGTCATGAGAGATGATATGAATGAATGCGTAAATCAACTAGATGGTAATTTATCTCATAAACCAATAAAATAAATAAATAATTGATTGTTCAGATATTTTCACAAAAATCACTTTTCTTACACTTTTTAAAAAGAAAAGCCATTAAATACAGAATTTAATTTAATTTTAAAGATTGTTCCCTGGTTACATTTATTCGACCCCTTCTGAAAGAGCATATACCAGTTGTAAGTCTACCAGTATCTTCTGGTCAGCTCATCCATCCTGGAGCTCATCTGACTCTTGCGGGTAAAGTTAAAGACAATTATTTTGTAAATTATATTCTTTTGTGAAAAACGTCAAAAGAAAACGAATTTATTTTCACTAAATTTGTCGACTTTTCCGAAAGTATTCGTTTACTTTTTGAAAGATAATTATTGTTTGTTTCCGACAATCAGTTAATGATTCGAATAATTTGGGAAAAAGTTATTATATTTGAGTATTCATTGGCATTGAATTTGAATGAAGAGTTCATTGAATTTTCAAATAACAAACATAAGAATAAAATAATAAATTTTTCGGTTGACTAATGAACTATAAAATACAGTAATAATTATCAATGCGAACAAAATGGACCGTTGGATATGGTTTTGGATCATTTAGATAAAAAATGGGAAGGATTCCAAAGAATGTTAACTATTGTGCACTATAATGATCATGATTATTTAATTGATTATTATTTTATAAGATTTATATCTTAGATATCCTACATATTATTTAGGTGTTGACAAATCCCATAATCATTCTGAGCCGTTGTTGTGTCAAATGGATAATTCAAATATAATGACACAGAAAGGGTGGCAACCAATTAGTATGAGTGACGGATCGCATCCATTTGAACTCTATGAGGACGGAAATCATACTTTCCTACAATGGCTCGCAACTGATTCTGTCCGCAAAAGTCTTCGCCAAAAACTTGTCTTAATTCGACTCATTTGTTCTCCAATTGATCCAAACGTCGAAATTTCTGTTTTTAAACCATGTATTGAATCAATTGATTGTTTCCATTCATTCGATCTAATCATCATTTTTTAAAGGTATAGCAATACGAGTCGGTTGGGTCCCTGGTTTAGGTGTCAGCACTAAAAGAGAAAGTCCTGATCCAAACAAACATAAAACAATAAATAGTCAGAACACAAACTTTTTAATGATTGGTCTCTGTTTGGGTTTATTGGGAATTATGTACGTCTCGGCACTTATGGTTTATATGAGGAGTAAAAACATCGAACCCATCGAACATAAGGACAGACCTACTACTCATCGCTGGCCATCAGATTCAGAAGAGAGTCAGACCACAACAAACTTAACAGCAAATGACGGCTCAAATATAAGTAATAATGAATTTAGAGTTAATTCTTCGCCAGAGAATGACTCGATTAATATTGACATCGAAGTCGATATGAGATCAACCCCAACAGATTGGACACAAGACTCATCGATAAACAATAACGTGAGTTCAATAGATATATCGATAATATTTCTAACAAATACTTCAATATTAAGTCATCACAAGATTTGGAAAACAATTTAGAAGATAAGAGTAATAACGGAAACAATAATTTTGATGGAAATAACTCTGAATTGTCTGACATTCAAAACCCGATTTATGAAAAAAGACTTCAAAAACCTGATCGCATTCCCAGACATTCTTTGCGCGTAAGTCCAGAACTTTTTGAGCCCCAATTACTCTTAGATCCGCCTCAAAGAGCTATCGAAATGCTTCAGAAAATAAGGGATTTGATAACAATAGCAAAGTCTCGACTCAGAAACTTCCGATTCCGACCAACTCTTATAGTGATTCCAGAAGACGACTATTTCTATTTTGAAAATCTAAATAATTATTTTGTGAGTGAAAATACCATTAAATCAGATAATAATGAAATAATAATAACAAGTGAGGGGTCATCTGTCGACGATAATCACCAGACCTCTAATAAAAGCAATGGTTTTGATGTAACCCTAACTTCTTCGACAGATTATAATAATGATTTGACTGCAGATCAAAATATTGTTTTTGAAAGAATAAAAAATTGTTATATACTATCAAATTCTGACCAAGATATAAATACAACAACTAGATCATTCTCCAGAAGAAAAATGTTGAATGACTTGCAATTACCGAATACTAATACCATTAATGATCTGAATTATGACCAGAAAAATATAATTTCCGACAAATTAATTGAAGTAAAAAACTTTGAGAATAAGTCCGAACCCATTGATGAACAGCATATTTACACTGATATCCATTCTTTAGAAATGCTTTCAACAAAAGCTGAGAACGTTTTGCGTCAAAATTTTGAAACACAAGTATTAAACGAAAAACAAGAAACTCCTGACAAACGAATTGTTAGTTATTTCAAGAATTCTTTGGGAAGGTTTGCCTCAAAGTCCAAACCAAAGTCAGAACAGGTATTAGTCTCTTCAAACAATTGGACGCTCCAAACTGTGGGCACCGGTAGGAACAGTCGTTCAAGAAATTTGGCCACAAAGAGTATGATTCGTAAAAGAATGATCACAAGAAAAGGTCAGCTCTGCTATAATTGTTCGGATGTGTCCTCACTTTCTTCTCATCGTTTGACAGACACTGATTCCGAACAAAAGCCTTCTCTTGAGAGCAATGAAAACAATGAATCGATGGATAGCTTTGAATGTTGTTATAGTGATTCAGAAATGAGTACCACTTCTTCTACAGTGAGAGACAATCAGTTGACTTCACTCGAGTCAGAACTGAATGATGATTCAAATCATTCCCGATTTGTTGATAGGGATGACAATGAAGAGCACAGTTCTATTGATGAGTGTCTCAAATATTTAGCGGCAGCTTCTGTGGACACAACCGCCAAAAATCACGACAAATACTATCAACGTATAGGTCGTGCCTCCAAAGGTATGACAGCTTTGAAACAATTGAAATCTAGTGAATGGAATCACGTCTGCCATAGAAGTGATTCAGAACTGGAAATGTCTGAAAAGAAATTTGAGTCAAAAACAAATTTTTATTCAAAATCCAGAATAAAATCATCAAAAAGTCTTAACGGATCCAATCGACAAAAATTTAAGAAAAAGTTAGCCCTTTATAAGAGTCAAACAAATGATGTGTTGAACAGAACTGAAAATCAAAACTCTTCGGAAACCAATTGCTGTTCGCATACAAAAACAGACGAATGTTTTAACGGTTTGGCAAACATTTGTGTAAATAATATTAATTCAGATTCAGTCAAAAATGCGATTATAAATACTTTTGAAAAGAGTTCAGTTGTTTGTGAATCCAATGATAGCTCTCATTATATCATCAAAATTCGTATTTAATTAAAAATATAAAATAAATAAATAAATGATTGGAAGAGAAAATGATTTTTAAAATCATTTCATTTGAATTCTAAATGAGTTTACAAAAAGTCTTCAAAATGATAATCAACTCTAAAGAAGAAATTAATGTTTTTGGTCTCTAATTATCCATTAAATTTACTTATAGTTTATTGTAATTTATGTTAACATTAAACAAAACTAATAATTATTTTATTATAAATTTTATTATAAGTTTTTATATAAAAACTAATTTATTTATTTATTGATCCAATATTTGAATTTAAGCTTAAATAGTATTTACTCTAAAAACTAATTAATAGACAGATATTCAAAGTTAGGGCCAACTAACTGGTCCCTGTGGTGATCGACGAGTGGTTTTCGCTTTTCCTCTCCAAGTCTTTGATCTCAATTATATCGGTTTTAAGTTTAAGTTTGAGAATAATTCTTAAGATGTGATCCCTATGGGAGGCATCACTTATACCCATCCGTTCGAGAGTGGAGTCAGTGATACGAACGAGAGATCTGCCGGTGATTTCATTCTCGAGGAATGTATTTCCGTAGAGACCATAATACTGTTCGCAGTGCCGTTTCAACCATTTCATTACATCCGCGTTATTCCAGAAGAACACCGGTTTTGGCCGACGATTATTCTCTGAGGTATTCGACCAGTTATTTGTTGGAGTGGGTGTTGACGACCACCCGTAACCACCAGAACCTTCTTTTGTCATTTGATTATCTTTTAATTACTTTTATTGTCTCTATTTTCAGATTTTTCTTCTTTCAGTTTTTGGATCAGTTTTTGTTTTTCTAATTCAATGAATTCTTCGATATTCTGTTAATATTAGACAATCAGATAATTAATCGATTAATTAAAAGATTAAATTAATCCTAAAACTAATTATGTCTAACATCGAGGGGTCGGTAAAAGTGATGTACTGTTTGTGAGCCCAAAAACATTGAAAAAAGTGCTGCACTTATACTAAGGACATATTGAGTCCATCCAATTCCGTATGGCATCAGAATATTATCACAATTATTATCTTTTTGTCTGATATTTTGATAATATATTGTTATTTAATCTGAAGACAGTTTAAAACAGTGATAAACAAAGAAGTTTTAGACCTTTTGTTTGTTTACTAAATAATGGACTCTTCACTAAATACATAACAACCAAAAGGGGGTTAAATACTAATTAAAAGATAAGTTTAAAGTTTAAACAAAAATTGAATGGATCATCTTGCTACTGAGATTGTCATGCTCAAATTAATTACTGACCGCTTGAGTGACGAGTCTTTTTCTGGCCTCTTCTTCAGCAAAACGTTTTGAATATGTTTTATAAAAGTTAACGTTATTTATATTCAGATTAATCATAAGGTATTCAATACCAGCGCCCATACAGAAGAAAACGGGTAGAAAACTGGCGTTAAATGTAAACAATTTATTAATTATTTAATTAAAACAAAAGATAACTCACGCATAGAATCCAATATACTTTCTTAGCGGCCAATTGGTAATGATTGTGGACAATAAACTTGGCTTTTTTGTTTTGCGTACCATTAATACAATTTGATTGACAACAGAAAAGACTCAAACCTTTGACTGTTAGAGAGTGTTCAGAGAGTATATCTCATTGATTTTGAGCCCCTTTTCACTTATTTCCTGCAACTTTTAATCACTGTCTCTAATCTCTAATTTTAATAACCGGTTCTTTAATTTTAAATGTAAACAATAATATTTATCAATGAAGTTGTATTACCATGGGGTCATTCTACATATTAATGTTAGACATCAATTCAGATTACCTTGACAATACCTTGACAATAATCTAATCTAATGCCTGATTGAAGGGGTCGTTGTATTGAGTTTTAATCATTTTATTTATTTATTTTCAAAACAATTATAAAATAAAACATTTATTGAGAATTTGTATTCAATTACACATTATTTGAATATAAAATTAAAAATTAGTTTCCAGTGATTTATAAACATTAAAATGCATTCAATAGCCGTATAAAACTTTAGTCCATTTCTGGCGCCTCTTCTTCATCGAACTCTCCCTCGTCTTCAGCAGACAGTTCCTGGTATTGTTGATATTCTGAGACCAAGTCATTCATATTGGATTCGGCTTCAGTGAACTCCATCTCATCCATACC
>JAQGBR010000834.1:0-10752 GCA_034698525.1 Achipteria nitens | reverse complement strand
TTAATAATTAAATAATATTTATCCATAAATAATAAGATATACAAACCATTAATTAATTTAAATGTTAGTCCAAAAGAGATGGCAATTAAAATAGTGATGAAATGAGTCATTATTTTACATTAAAATGTTTTCATTTTCATTTGAATTACTGATATTTCCAACTATTTTATTGAATTGTTTTATTAAAATTTAATCACTTCTCTACTGAATAGCCATTTAGTTTAAAAACTTATCAAAAGTACAATAATTATTGTCTGAAATAAATGCGATATTAAATTATTTGATAGACTTTAATACTGTTTGTAATTGTTTTACAAACACTTCTATTATTTTCAAACCTAATGATTATTAAATGACATTTCATTAATAATTTCATTAATACCTTCACTTATAGTTTCAATGATAACAACAATCTATTAAACTTTGGTATCCAATGTATAGCAACTGTTGATTTTGGAAACCAATTTGAAAACAAAATATTTTTCTCTTTTGGCGAATCGAAAACTCTCTCTTATTTTGTAGTCATGACTACACTCAGACACTAAAACTTTTAAATTTTCTGAATATGATAGATCAAATTCGATAAGTTTATTGAAAACTAATTGAAACTTGTAATACCACTTTAATTTATTATGATATTTTTGAAATAAATTTGAAAATGCTCTTTCTCATTGAATATGTGTACTAGTTGCTCCCAAAACTTGGTCTCAGTCAGTCTGTCCACTTCTCTCATATTTAATCAAAAACTGAAGCTTTAATTGAGTTTCAATTTATTATTAAAATTTTGTTTTATTTATGGATTTTATAAAAATAATTCAAAATATAAATCATTTGATTTCAATGTTTATATCGTTTCTGTTTTTAAAGTTAGAAAGCGATCGAATCTTTGAATGGATAGGCTGTAAGACTTGGAATACCAAACACATCGAAAGTACAGGACCTATAGTTGCGGTCCAGTGCTTCCAATTTTGCCAATTCTTCAGGAGTCAGTTCGAAGTCAAATATTTGAATGTTTGAGCGAATTCTGTCCTCACTTACACTCTTTGGTATAACAATAATACCTCTTTGAGCCTAAAATTGATTTAAATTATTTAAAAAAGTGATTAAATTGAGAATAATATGTGAAATAACCTGGAATTTCAAGAGGACCTGTCCCACATTCTTGTTGTACTTTTTGGCCAATGCATTGACAACCGGATCCTTCAGAAGTCTGTCCTTTTCAGGAAGACTGTTAGCCTGAGAGCCAGGATTTCCAAGCGGTGAATATGCAGTCAAAGTAATGCCCCGATCCTCACAAAACTTCTTCAATTGTTTCTGAGCCAAATAGGGATGACATTCGACCTAAAAAACAATATAAATATAGTTTAGAATAAGTATTGAAAAAATTGGATAAATAAATGGACCTGATTTGTGACCGGCTTAATCTTAGCCGAACCCAACAGACGATCGATTTGCTGGGAATTGAAGTTTGAAATACCGATTGACTTAACCAGACCTGCTTTCACACAGTCTTCCAATCCCTGCCACGCCTCCAAATAGTCGACTTTGCCTTCGATTACCTTTCCGTCAGCGCCGGTAGGAACCAGATTAACGTCGTCAGTGTTATCGCCAAAACTCATCGGCCAATGCATTAGACATAAGTCGAGATAAGGAGTGTTGAGTTTAGAGAGGATTCTCTTCACACACTTCTCGACTCTATCGCGACGGAAGAAAGTCAGCCATAGTTTCGATACGACATAGAGGTCCTCGCGTTTGACCTTTGAATTAAAAACAAGTTTAATTTATTTAAAGTAATTAGCTTGATTAAATATATCTTATAATTATTAATTGAATTGAAATGAATAAAATCATATAAAACTCTTATCTAATCTAAATTTGAGATTTGAGTCCAACCCTCAAAGGCTTTTACTTAAGTTAAGTACATAAAAAATAATCTTATTTAATGAATAGTTGTATTATTTTATCAAGTTGATGTTAAATTGCTCGATAAGTTTTGAATCGTTGATTAGATAACCACTGAATGATCTTTTATTACATAACTGAGAGGTCTGTTCTAAACTTAGATTATACTTAGGCTGGGATTATATTTTTAGGAATATTCCAAACTTTATGACAAATAATTTAATTTTAAGCCCACCTTTCCTTCACTGATGGAATCATTGATAGCCTTTCCGACCTCTTCCTCGTTCTCATAAGCATAAGCGCAGTCAATATGACGATAACCGGCGTCGATGGCAACTTTGACCGCTCTGTATAGGGAACCGTCTGGTGGTGACTGCCAGGTGCCCAAACCCACTACCGGAATGGACAGACCATTGTTCAGTTTCACTTGAGTTACTTGTTTTGGATCAACCATTTTATTTCACAATCGGTATAACTGTTTAAATGTTTAAATTGATTTCAATGTCAGTCAGAATGAAATGAATGGTTTTTTCATGAATGGCATTGAGTTTATAAAAAAAGATTAAATTACATTCTGTGCACTAAAACGTTATACAAATGATACACATCTGGAATGTGTTCTCTTTAACGGAAATACAGTCAACTATAAGTTTCGGACTTCATGTCAGGACAGAGGTTTGGGTCTGAAAAATAGAGAGGACAGAACACATGGAATCTAAAACCCAGAGTCTACTGTATTTATCAAATTACCAGTTTTTCCTAACAGACAAACTATTTATATGAAAGACATTCCAAGACCTGAGTTTCTTTTAAAAAAATTAAAATCCTTAATATTAAGAGAAATGCTTTCAAAAAATTATTAAAATATATTTAATTAAATTTTTAATTTAAAATGAATAGCATTTGTCTAAATTGATATTCAATTTTATTTCTCTTTCCAAATAAGTAGGAGTAGTTTGAATCCAAGGATTAGTCAATAAAATAAAAACAGAATATACAGAATAGAATATACAGGTTCTAATTTACAACTTATGTTATTTCAAGAATTGGGATAAAAAGTTGTATTTTGGCTAAAATTAGCACTTAATTGATATTCAATTCAAACGTTTTATTGGTTTCTAATTTTTGTTTAATGATTGATAAAACAATCGATGAGTTTATAAATAATTAATAAAATATCAAAATTTTATTTCTAGACTTAAACTTTGAATAAAAATATTAAAATTCATTTATGTTTTACTTACAGTTTTCAAAAAAGGAACCAAAGAGAAAGCGAGAGTCGAAAATGGTTAACGACTTGAGCCACAAATTCAGACACAGTTCTATTGAAATGTCTGTTGGGAACAGTTATACACTTTTGTAATCTATAGATAATTTTGAAGGGAAAAAAGTCTGCGCAAAGTCTCATCAGATTTACCCCTCCTATAAAAAAGACAGAGTGATAAACACACACTGATATGATATAATAACACTTAAATCTATGAGAATATAATACCACCTGTAAAAAGAAGTGGCCTCTCTTTCAAGGTCTAGGGATTAAAAAATTGCAGAGAACTTCACAGAGAGAACCACTCTATTGTTTCAGATCTCAACTCAATATTCAAATAACTTTTTTTGCAATTTTAAAATATATTTCAAAATGTTTTGCCATTCATTCAAATTATGATAACTTATTAATCTTAAAAATATTGATCTGAAACCAAAACCGTTTATTTTTTAATCAGAATATTTAAACAAAAATTTAATACAAATTCAAAACTTGTGCCAGAATTTAGCAGCTAGATAAACTTATATTTTATGGCTGGTTTATATGAGATGTTTTATCAAATTTTTGAGGAATAGTTTTAATTTTGATTACATATTCAGACACTCCATGACTTCCTCATTGGCTCATTCACTCGAAAGAATCGTATCCAAGATGTCATCGATTCAATATAATCACTTCTAAACATTAATAAAAAATCAATATTTTAAAATAGATTCTTTGAAATTTAATTTAAAATTAATTATTTGAATTAATTATCTATTTTTTGTTCAATAATTTTAAATTTCTTTTGTTTTTTTTAATGATTATAAATAACTTATAATAGCTTTAAATTCAATTAAAATTCAATGGATCTATGGATCTATGCATAGAATTTGGGACATATCGGAAATATATACTTGATTTGCAATAAATTGTTAATAAAACCTATTTTAAGTATATTTTGCCTGATTTGAGAACTTATTGGTTATTAACATATATCATGATTTGATTGGAATTTCCCATATATTAAATATATTGTGTTTTTTAAAATAACTAAACAAAAATTGAGTTTTAAAAAGAAAATTGAACAATAAAAGTTTATTATATAAAATTATATTTGAAAATCATTTTTTAGAGCACTCATTGAAATTGTGATAAAAAACAATGGAATTGAAAATACATTAAATTATTAGTAAAACTGGTTATGAATTGTTATAACAATAAAAATATTACCCAAAAATATATTACAATAAGAGAAGAGACTCTTAAAAAATCTATAGATTAAGCAAAAGAATAACAATTGATTTGTTTCTATTGTTGGACAGGTTTTTGCTTTAAACTCAACAAATCAATAGGTATTGACAGTTAAAGTACTATTAGTTAAGGAGTTTATACTATTATTTATTGGAAATTTATTGGAAATCAAAATAAAAGAGAAAATCAGACAAAAAATATCTGGTATTCTATTGACTCATTTTACTATCACTTCAAATAAATAATAACATCTAAATAATCAAGAATAGTATCTAAAGATAATTCACAAAGTTATAATAGAGATCAGAGATGAACTGAGTTAATTCACAGGATCTTGTAACGCTAAGAAACTTAACAGGATTCAAATTCTAAAGAGATTTTCCATTCTTAATTCTTTATTATGCTTTATTTTGCATGTATTGTTTATTTATGGTCATTTGCCTTATGAGCATGTTAAGATAATAATATGAAAGTAAATTGTTAAAATTTAAGAATTAGATCTTGACCATCTTTAAATTACAATAGAAAATATCGAAAGTTAATGATTGAAGAAGATTTGGTTAAAAAATAGGACATTAATAGCTATTTTTATGACCTTATTATTTATGGAAAGAAATAAATCGAATAACAAATAAATCCAATAATAATAATAGTGACTAAAAAATATAAAACTATTTCATTATTAGATAAAACTTTCAATTCTTAACTTAAAAAGTAAAATATTATTTGAAAAAAAACTAAAAAAATTTCCTTTTCGTTCACAAATAGATTGTATTCAATATTATTAACACTAATAATAATTTTTGTTATTTTTATGAATTACAAGAATTATAAGTAAATTTAGAATAAAATTATCAAATGTTGACACAAAATAAAGAAATTAATATAAAAATATATAATGGAGATTTTAAAATATACCATGATAGAAAGTTAATTTAGATGAATAAATAGTATTTGTTTATGAAAAACATAGAAATTGTGTATTAAATGCTTGAATGCCTTTATTACTTTGTAATGGGTTTGAATGAAAAGAAAATCTCTTTTAAATCGTTATTTTATGGAATAGTTATTTAAATTCTTTACTATTTCTGAATGAGATTTTGTTGTCTAAAAAAATATTTCCTTATTTAATGAAGTTTTAAAGGAGTGGTAAAGCAATTCGTGAGAAAATTAATCACTTTTTTATTCGACTGACACTTTGTATGACATTCTGATTAATGGCTTATTTTATGGATATTCTTATTGAATATTTGGGAAACTTTCAAAAATCTCTTTAAACATAAGTATTGGTTATGATCGGAGAAAATTAATTTTATACACTTATCCTAATTATCTCAACAAATATTAAATAATAACTAGTTTTAATCAAAGTTCAGAAAATCAATACCTCCGTAACTTCCAAAACCGCCGCCGCCACCACCACCACCACCACCTCCTCCGCCACCAAAAATATTTGTTCCGAGGCCAAATCCATTTCCAGCGTTATTTGCATTAGTGAAGACAGCACCCCCTGTAAATTCAGTAAGACCATTATTGCCAACAACTCCGCTACCGGCAAATGCGCCATCATATCCTGGAGGAAGACCAAGCAAATTTCCCAGTCCATTAGCTCCATTGCCTCCATTGACTCCATTGCCTCCATTGATTCCATTGACTCCATTAACTCCGTTGGCGTTATTATTATTGTTGTTATTATCGTTATTCTAATTTTTAAATAGATTTAAATAAAATAATTAATGAATAAATAAATAAATATTTGTTTTTATATAATCTTAGAAATAATTTTTGCGAATTAGTGTCAAAACAAATAAAGGAAATAATTGTTTATTAAAATAAACTTCATTTGAGAAGAATTGTATGAATGGAATACAAAGCAAAATATTGGTACAACTCTTCATTAATTATATATTTAAAACTTTATCAAAACAGTAGTTAAACATAAAGTTATCCGGAAATTATGATAAATGAACTCAAAATAGAATTTATAATTTTACTCACATCAGATCCAGGCAGTGATGGTAGTGATTGTGGTTGTGGCCTAGAATATTAAGTTTAAATTAGTATACAACAGGTGGACATTTTTGACAGTATTCATTACATAGGCATTGGCATGGGCATTGGCATCATCATGGGCATATTATCTCTCATAACTTTCAAGAAATTTCTCATTCTTTGTCTGCCATTTTTAAAGCCCTGCCACACACTTGAAAATGTGACTTTAGCTTCTGCTTGTTTAATTTGATTAGAGAGCAAAATTAATTGGAGCACATATATTAAAATAATGACCACTAGTGATGAGTTTTGTCTATTTAATGAAATAATCATACTTTAAGTGTCAATAAAAATTCAAATCAATTATACAAAAATGAAAGTGAATTTGACATTAGATTTGATGGAAAAAATTATCTAAAAGTTTGTCAAAAATTTTTCCAAAAAGAAAGAAAGTTTTGAAAACAATTCACAATAGAAAGGCAACGAACGGACAGAACACGAAAAAGTATCTAAAGTGGGAAAACCACTAAATAACAGAAGACATTTACTTTACTGGACTGAGTGAATGAATGAATGATTCTTAAACTTTAATTAGAAGGTATGGGATCAGTACCATATCGTACTAATCATTTTATATAAAAGAGGTGTCACTTTTTGTGACACTTTACTTAAAAAGTCTAATTTATTATTATTCGTCTTTTACTTCACTTTCTATTTTATATACATTTGATTCACAAATAGATTTTTAAACAACTTTTTTATTTCTATTATTAGAGTATTAAAGACACAAATAAATGAATAAAAATCAATAAATGTATTGAATTATATGATAGGGTTTTAGTAATTTATATTAAATTATTATAATTTTGAAAAATATATTTCATTTTCAATATTAATAGAAATCAACAAAAAAGACGTAAACTATACATAAAAACGGTTAACACAAACATTAATTTTAATAAACATTTAACAAATAACAGACATTAATTTGAGAATTGGAACAGAATAACATTTGGATTTAGGTTTGACATTAACAAAGTGAGGAACAGCACTGGACAGGACTATAAACGAATATTTTGATATATTAAACATTGAATTAAAAGTAAGAACTTTTTGATAACATATTAAACATTTAAAATAAGTGACAGAAAATGAAACATAATTTTTAGAAATATTAATTCGACACAAAAAATGACAGAAATTTAAGAAATAATAGAAGAAATTTTGGGTAATAATTGAAAAATTGGGAAAAAGTTTTTTGATGACATAACTGTGTGAGTGAACAAAAAATAGTATTGAAAATAAAAGTCGATTCGAGGAATGTCTTAATATATTTAATGAGTTTAGTAATGGAGTGAAGAGAAAACATGAAATTAATAGTACTTTTGGGGTAATCTTTGAGATTTGGATAATTTGAATGAGTTTTTTGCTTAAAGTAATTCAAGATTTTAATTAGAGTTTTTATGTGAGGGCACAGAATAAACTAAAAGAAGTGAAAGTTTTTTGTACTTAATTTAAGTCTATTACTATTGTTTGAGAAATAATAAGATTTTATGTTTGAAATACTGTTAGAGTTTGAGTTAATAGAAAATTATAAATAGAAATAGGATTTATGTGTGAGTTATTTGAAGTGAATTTCCATTTTTGGAGTTTTGTTTGTTTGGAGTTTTGGTTTTTGGAGCAAAGAATTGGATGAGTTGTAGGAATTTGTAATAATTTTCGGATGACTCGGATGAGGGTTGTATGCAATGATTCAAATGGATGAGTGCTTTAGAATGTAATCTGGGCTCTTAATCAAGTGCTGTGCGTTAGGGGGGGGGGGGGTACTTCAAGCCTTCTGTCAGGGGGCGATTTTCCAAAATTTTTCGCGACAGGTGTGGGGGATAAATGGCTGATCCCCCCCTTGGCGATGTGTGTTTTTCACATATTTCTGAAATATCTTTCAAATTGATTTTATGACTTTCACCTTAAAATGACAAACAATTAGGTCACAGAAAATTGTTTTTATTCAAATTTTATCTTGTTAAAACATGAATATTCATTTAAATGACCATGTTGTTTTCAAATATTTTTGCTTCAATAATAAATGTTCTCTAAATCTAAATTTAGATTTAATATAATGAATATTATAATTATTGTGTAAAAAATAGGTTTTTAGGTAAACAAGGTTAAATATGAAATTGATTTAGCAAGGTTAAGGTCGTAATAAAAATCTCTTAATGAATCTGTTAATGAATATGTTTTTGTCTTTAATTTTGTTAACAATTAGAATATAAATTAAATATTGAATAAAGTCGTTTCAGTATCAGTCAAGATATCAAACAGAAATGGATGTGAATAAGACATTACCGGCTAATATTGCCATCGAATCCCTCGAAGATATTCTCTTCAGAAATGGATTGTATATTATTACGAATAATGTCCACAAAAAAAGGAGACGACTTTATAATCCCAAAATAATGTTAATAATTTCCATTATATTTTGTTTAGAAAAGGTTAGCGCGATTGTGCTGGATGAAAGTAATGACAATCTGCTTAATATATTGGGTGATGTTGGTCACTTTTTTGGATTTAAATTGCATCTAAATTTGCTTTTAATTCTGTTATCAATTATGAGCTTAAATTTACAATTAGTTTATTATTATAACTATAAAAAGCAAATTAAGCCCACATTTCTTAATGTATTCCAAATGATGTCCGGATCTGTTCCGCCGATAAGTATTGGTTTGAGTAATGATAAAGAGATCAAAAAATTAATAAATTTGACCAAAATATTGAATTTGTTGGTAAAATTCGACGTTGAAATAATGGTACCTATTATTTGCTTTGCATTTATTTTGAGCGGTTATCTGATGAATACCACAATAAGAACAACAATTAACTACGGAATTCCTAATTCACTTTTATTCATGCTTTGGACTAAATATTTTATGTCTACGTTTGGCATTCAATTCATTGGATTTTATATAAACTGTATTTATTTAAAACTTAAAATCAAACGTTTAAACCAAAATCTATTAGAATTGGAGAAAAGCAGACAATTCTTAAAGTTAAGGAAAATTATTGAAACATTTGTTTCAGTATTTTCTGAAATCAATGAATACAATACCACTTATTTATCAAAATTTTTAATTTCAATCTGGTTCTTTTTTGGCTCTATTTTAATCCTGATACTATACATGTTTCTTTTCATTCCAATTTATTTACCGATGAAATTAGCAGTGGGTTACGCACTCTTCGCTTTCAGTTTATTGTTTATATTTATAATATTTACCGCTTCATCATTAAATAATCTTGCATATAAATCTTATAAATCAATGCGCTATATTTTATTAAAATACACACCTTATAGAGATAATAAACATTTAAGCAAGACAAAGATCACAATCAAGGTAATATTATAAGGCAATAATAACAATAACCCATAGTTTATAAACCTGGCCTCTGATTTTTTTAATATAAAATTAAAAATTGTCAAATTTATCTAGATAATGTCATTAATTGAGAGAATGTGCGATAAAAAGGTGGGCTTTTCGTGTTGGATGTTATTCACAATCGATTACTTCAGGTGTTATGAAGTGAGTCATTATTTAATTTAAATTAATGTTAATATAATTTTGTTTAATTATTATTAGGTTTTGGCATTTTTGTCGGTTTTATTCCTTAAAATAATTGAAATGAAAAACAACTTTCGATCGTTTATTAATTAGTATTCATTACAAATATTTAATTAAAATAATGAATAATTTATATATTATTATATTATTATTATTTTCATTAATTTAATCATTGATTTATCAAATTTATTAAACATTTCTATTATTTTAAAGTATGAAAATTAAATTTGAACTTGTACATTCATATACACTTAATCGTTTGTTAACTGAACAGACTGGGTCCAAATATTTTGTTCAGTTACAGTAGTATTCAGTTAGTATAGGTCTTTTTTTAAATCAACAATACTAAAAATAATTTGTAGAAATGAACAAGGACACAACCAAACCTATCTTCATATTCGATAAATTGATTCTCATTAATTGAGTTTGTATTAAACAATCAGTCAATCTTTGAGATTCTAAATTGTTTTCTTTAAAAATTACCATTTTACATTTAAGCAGATATTAATAACAAATTATAAAAATATTTGGCACAGATTTCAAGAGTAAAACACTTTTTTAATATTTAAATCTAATTAGAGCTCAAATTTTGTTCTGATCAGAGGTTTTATTTCATATAAAATTCAATACAGGTCATCCTCGATATAACAGAACGATTGGTGCCGACAAAATTTGTCCGTTAAATCGGGTTTACGTTAAATCGAGTTCAATGTAAAGATAGCTAAAATTTATAATAACGTT
>JAQGBR010000833.1:0-10757 GCA_034698525.1 Achipteria nitens | reverse complement strand
TTTCTAATTATATTTTTGTTTATAGAATATATTTATTTTATAATAAAAATGTTTAAATTTAACAAAAATTGAAAAATTTTTAAAAAAGAGAACCAACTTTTGTATTAGTGAAAGGGATTTTTTAGTATAATGGATTGCTTTAACACATTTTAATAAAGTAGCTTTTAAGGAGAGGGTTTATTGGAGGTCGAAGAAAATAGTATAATATTAAATATAAAAGCAAATAAATGTCTAAAAAATTGGTCAAAGATAATTATTTACCCTTTTGTTAGCTGTATTAGCGGTCAACGATTTAGTTTTCAGTTTGTATTTGAAAGACAGGTGGGAACAGGTCCTCAATCTGACATTGCTATCGATGATATCTCGTTTAGTCAAAACAAATCATTTAGCACTTTTAGGTTGCCAGATCAATGCTCATTAAAAATATATGATTCTTAACTCAAATAAAAGACTCGGGATACAACGGATTTGATGAAAAACAAATGTGACTTTATCCTGTCCAATATAATAGACTAAATTTCTATTAAATATTTTACAATTTTTGAGATTATATTACAGTTTTTGATCTTTTTTAAATTAAAAATGTATAAACTCTATATGGGCACTTATATGCTATTTTTATTTTCAGAGTAGCACAGCATAATAACATGGCAAGTTTAGTTTAAAAATTATAAGATAATAAAATTTGATTATAATCGACGCAAAGTCAATACTATTTTGATTTCAATTGAAAGAAGATAAACTATTAAACTATTTTTAAAAATTATCTAAAGTCTAAGTTTGTGTTTCTAAAGTGATTAATAACTTTATATTAATGTGAGAAATAGTTTATTTTCTTTCAATTGAAATCAAATTGGTATTGACTTGCTCAAACATTTAACATTAATAACACATATATCTTTTTTTAATATTTTTTCTAAATTCATTTTTACTTTTCAAACTAAACTATAAACATTTGTAATGGTTTGGTCTGAGTCTCGAGCATACATTGCAAAGAAATGATGGCACATACCTGATGTCAAAATGTGTAGGTATCAATCAGTCCAACTGCCTCTTTAAACGTAACATTATCAAAGTTTAATAATTAAAAACTGTCTTCTGGAGGCAGTTCTAAATCTAATATTGTTGGCTGCTATTTTGCATTTTATATAATACCAAAAAGAGTGGTTACTCCATATGTAATGCCGACACCAGGTTATGAACAACTAATATACCATTTGATTGTTATCCTATTGGGTGGAAAATATAATCTTGGCCAAATAGTAAAAATAATTAAAAAAACCAAATTTAACTATATTCTTAGAAAGGCTACAAAGCTAACATTTTTATCTAATTCCATAAATTTAACAAGCGGGTTTTTTTTTAATTAACAACTATTAATAATTTTAAAATATTAAGTTATTTTTCACTAACATAATATGTTTATATCTGAATTAAATTAATTAAACGCTTTGACAGTTCTAGTCCAATTTAATATAAACTAAATTTGAATTAAATATTTTACAAATTTTGAGATAATATTACAGTTTATAATTGGGTTTACAAAAAACTGAAAATTTTTCAAATACTTCATGAATACGACCGTAAAGAAGAGAAACACATTTTTACATTCGATTAATAAAATTCTTTCCTTAAATAATAATTAATTTAATGAATAAATTAATGTTTAATTCTAATTAAATTATTTAAATTATTTATAGAAACTGTAATTAACTTTAAATAATCATGACTTATATGATCATTAATAATGAATTATATATTTTATTCTTAAATATTATGTAATTTCTTTTAACTTAAACTATTTATAACAAGGATATTGTAGCCTATTATATATTTAAGTTGATTCAAAAAAATTCATTAGTTCTGTATTGGCCAAATTATTATAAACCTAAATATATTTAAATATATTTAAATTAAAAATTCTTTTTGACAGTTTTTATTCTGGAGGCAATGCTAAATCTAAATTATTTTGGATATACTGATAAAGCTCTATAATTTCACACAGTTGCGACTGAGAATATGGGTGTGTGAAATTATAAAATGTGAAATAAGAGAACTTTTGTCAAAATAAAGATTTTTTTACAAACAAATTAATATTGTACATAAGTAAATTAAAATGTATATTAAAGAAATTGCACTCTTTTAAGCATTTTTGATAGAGATTTTAGTTGATTCTTGACAAATGTCTATTAAGATCAAGTTTAATCTTATCAACTCATGATTTTAAATTTTTCGTGAAATTATAAAATGAATTTTATATGAAAAAGTGGGAATAGTTTTGCCAAATGTTTGTGAAAGTGAAAATATATAAATTTGAAATTATTCCATAAGTCCCAAGATGGGGCAAGGATAGTGTGTGAAAATAGACAGTTTGTGAAATTGTAGAATGTGAATTTATGAAGCTTTATCAGTAGTTTAATAAAAATCTCTTAAATCGCAATAAATGATGATAAATTTATTATATTAAAGGAAATTTAAATCACATCTTTTAAAATTACAGTCATTTAATGATTAAAAAGTTTTCACAATTCTATTAATTTAAATTAAAACTTTCCTTAAAATTTTAACTTAATTAAGAGGTTATTAGAAATATTATATAAATAATAAGAAATTATTAACTAGTTATGGGTTTTTTATTTAAAAAAAATTGAAAAGCAGTTTAAACTGGGTTTTCCAACAAATTGTAGTAATTTATCTATCTTCTAGATGCCTTCTGTGAGTAAACATATTAAAATTAATGTATAATTTTAATAAATATTGTTTAAGAATAAGAGTTTATCTTGAATAGATTAAATTTTAGGCAAATTATAAATAGTTTATATGCTAATTAAAAACGACAGGAGGTTGTTTTTCTCCCGTGTGATAAATACTAAATTTGAATTAAATATTTTGAATGTTTAAGGATTTTATTACAGTTTAAAAAGTAATTTTTAAATAGTAGTTATACCCTATATTCATTTTTCAATTTATTCTAGAATCTTAAGATAATGGCTTATAAAGTAAACTTAATCAGAAAACTATTTAATCATTTTTTAAAGATTAGCTCATTAAATTATTCAAACTAGTTCATCAGATTTTAACAAAATAATGAAAAATTTTAAATCTGAAAAACTTTTTATTATTGATAAATTAGTTTATTTTATTAATTACATTTTAATCACTATAAATTTAATTCGCTTCTAAACATAATCGTCTAGCTAACAAATAACCTAATTTTTATTTTATTATATATTAATAGTAGATATTAAAAATTTAGCTTGATAAATTGAGACACTAATAATATTGAACGGTTAAATTTTGTATTTTTTAAAGAATATTTGCTTAAGAGTATATTCCCCATGAAGTAATAATCTAATGACAAGGGACTGAAGTGACTGGTTTTAATTTTTAAAAAAAATTAATTTTATTGTTTTTAAGCAAAAAATAGACTTAAAGTTAAAATTAAATAAATTAATGAAAATTTCCATTAAATGGGTTTTGTATAAAAATAAACCATAATTCAATTTAATATTTAGAGTGATAGAGCTAAAAATATACCAAATTCAACAGTTTATTTTTAAAGGTGTCAAACATTAAATTTTTTATCTTTTCTAATCAAATTAAATATGTGTAAACATTTGCAATGGTTTGGTTTGAGTCTCGATCTTAAATTGAAAAGAAATAATTGCTCATACCTGACGTTAAAATAGTTTCAAAATAAAGCATATAATTGTCATTGATATAAGCATTGAAAATTTAAATATCTGACAGTTATCCATTAATAAAGTTTCTAGATTAATAGTTATGTAAATAAATATTTTGTTATTAAATTACAGTTTTTAAAAAATAAAATAATATTCAAAATACAATTGATTTAAATTATCAAAAGTAACTTTAATAAAGTGATAGATAAAATTTAAACAGATTATAAGTCTGGCATAGATATCGATGACATGTTAATTAGCCAAAATTGTCCGCGCTCTAATGCCAAATAAGGGGACGGATCAATCATTACAAATTGGTCTTCCAACGTAACATCATCAAAGTTTAGTAAATTAACAGTAGTCTTCTGGAGGCAGTCCTAAATATAAAGTTTGGCTGCTATTCTGCGCATTTTAACAAAAAGTTTGGAAGCTCTAGCTGTATTACTTCATGAACAACTTGAATGCCTTTAAGTGTTACTCCTATAGTTTTGAAAATATAATCTTGGGCAAATAGTAGGCATTAAAAAATATACCAAATTTAACTATATTTTTAGAAATCATTATTATATGATTGATAACTCAAAGAAGGATCAGATAAAAACATGGTTTAATATTAATAGATCTTGATGAATAATTAATACATTAGGAGCTGATGTAGCCTTAGATGACCTTACAATACAAGCTGGTTCTTGTGATACAAAAAATAAGGTTTTCTCCCCGAAACTTAAACAATATTTGTCACCTATTTTAGTACCCATACCAATAATCATTCTATCTTGCAAACGGAGGTTTACTGCTATTGGATGGACAATATCGTCTTGGGCAATTAGTAAATATTAAAATTATAAGAAAATAAATTTAACGCTACATATTTAAAAGTTTTATAGGTTACATTTTTATTTTTTTTAATCAAATTAACAAACGAAAAAATATTTAATATTATTTTTAAATAATAAAATAAACATTAAGTTATTTTTCAGGAAGCATATTATATTTATAAGTGAATTAAAAAATAATCACAATGAATACGATACCAAATATAATAAAATCTAAATTTGAATTAAATATTTTACAATATTAATGTCTATATTACAGTTTAATAATAATAGTCAAAACTAAAGAAACTTTTAATTTAATTGAAGTTAGTCTATTATCTTTAGATAATAATTTGTAAAATAATCATGTAACTAAATATTTAATTAATTTTAAGCCAGCACATTAAATTTTAACACTATTTTTTTTAAAAATATATTTAAAAATTGAAATACGAAAGAAAAGAAAAATATTTTCTAATTTTAGAGATTATATTACAGTTTTTACAAAAGAAATTGGGTTTACAAAAGAAATTGGGTTTACAAAAGAAATTGGGTTTACAAAAGAACTCAATTTATAATTTTTTTGTTTAAACAAATTAAAATTTTAAACCTAATTAATCAGACTCACACTCTGCCCCAAATAATAGACGGTCCTAAAGAAATTGATTTTAACATTAGATCCCAAATGTATTTTCAATCAGAATAAGTTTAAAAAATTGTAAAATAAAATTAATAAATTACAAAAATCTAACACATCATGAACATTTTCCATCCATATCTGATCCTTTGGACTAAACTTATATAAATTGAGCCCACAAGAGAAGTGTTTGCAAGAGAATTGTGAAAATTGTTATTTGGCTAAATATTAAGATATGAACCGAAATAATAAACTTTAGATTAATCGATATTAAAATAAATATTTTGTGATTAAATTATAGTCTTTAAAAAAGAAAATTTTGAAAAGTGTATTGATTTAAATTGTCCAAGGTAACTTTAATTAAGTGGTAGTTCAAATTTAAACTTTATTAACAGGTCATAAGTTTTATATTGCCATCGATAATATCTCAATTAGGTAAAAATTGTCTAAACTCTAACGCAAATTAAGGCAAAGTATCAATCAGTCCATTTGGGTCTTCCAACGTAATCTGATCAAAGTTTAGTAATTAAACTTCTTCTGGAGGCAATCCTAAATCTAATATTTGTTGGGTGCTATTCTGCGCATATTATACTAAATAATACCAAAAGGGTGGATGCTTTAGTTGTATTACCGAAATCATGTTACGAACAATTTGAATGCCATTTGAGTGTTACTCATATTGGTTTGAAAATATAATCTTGGGCAAATAGTGAGCTTTAAAACATATCAAATTTAAAAATATTTTTAGAAATCATTATTATGTGATTGGTAACTCAAAGATAGATCTGAAAAATATGTGGTCAAAATATTATTCCAATCTAATAAAAACTAAATTTGTATTAAATATTTTACAATATTTGAGATAATTTTACAGTTTTTAATTGGGTTTACAAAAGAACTGAAAATATTTTCAAATACTTCATGAATACGACCGCAACGAAGAGAAACACAACATTTTTCACAATAACTGTCGGCTCTAATATACGTTATGCCAGAACTGTTTGGAAAATGACTGGACTGTTGTAATTGTGTGTAGAATTAAATTATAGAATATAATTAAATTATGTATTTTATTCAAACACTTTTCTGGCATGTCTTAAAATCAAATTAAGTATTTTTATCTAACAAGAGCTGATGTGTTATTAGTGCTTGTGGTACACAAAAAATATTTTCACACCAAAACTTAAAGTTCAATCAATAATGGAGATCTAGCTTATTGTCCATATCAAAACTAATCTATAAGGTAACTAGTCTAAAATGTATAGATGGATTAAATGTAGTGTTTCTTTTGACAATTACATTCAAACAAGTTATTTATAAATAACAAAAAGTAATATTAAATTGTTTTTATTTTCTTAAAAAAAAAGATTTACCATAAGTAATCCAATCTTATAAAAACTAAATTTAAATTAAATTTTATACATACTTAAAGTCTATATTACAGTTTATAAATAATTTCTTTTAATGCTTCCAACAGTTTTGACAGAAAGAAAAAAATCAAAATATTTTGCGGTTTTAAAAATTGTTTTAGAGTTTTGGTTTATCAAAAGTCAAAATAAAATCTTTGTATTTTTCCAACCCGATCAAAATATTTATTTGATAATATAAAAAGATGTTATCAGTAAATAGATCAAATATTTGTTTAATGAATAGCATCCTCTAAATGTTAAAACTTCACAAAAATGAATAAAATATTCTCAAGGTTAGAACCACTTCCAAAAAATACGCTAAAATTAGTTACCTCTAATAAAACTAGTCGTAAATAACTCTATTAAATTATCATTATATTTTGCGAAATTTAATATAACTTCAACTCTTCTATTAAACAAACTATAATATTAATTACTTTAAACCTAACTGTATTAATTAAAATAAATAAAATTTCATGAAATATATTTTTTGACTGAATCTCGTTATTGTTTCCTCTCGATTTAGTTTACAGTTTAAACTTACATGGGATTACCTATATTATTCTCTTTAAGACGACTATTAGAATAAATAATTCTATCACTTTTATGAGTTAAATTAATTTTCAAAAGTTTAAACTTTTGCCAGCCAATGATTTAGTTAAGAAGAATTTGAAAAATAAAAGTTAAATTTTAATTGATAAATGATTTTTATTTTATTTTAATATAATCTATTTATGTTTATCTTATTTGTTACAAGCATATTGTATTTAAGCTAATTCTACAAAAGTGACTTGGATGAACCAATAGATCATAAAATAAATTTCTAATAAATATTTATCAATTTTAAAGACAATTTGACAGTTTATAAAAACTGTAATTTTATAAATAAGAGCTAAACTTTAATTACTAAATTATTGGATTTTATTATTTATTTCTGTAAAATATTTTATATCAAAAACTGTAATTTAAACACAAAAGTAATACACAAAAAAATAAATTCAATTCTCCTAAAAACCAATAAATTAAATACTAAATTTCTAATAAATATTTTTCAATTTTAAAGACAATTTTACAGTTTTTAAAAGAGATTTCAATTTTCAATTGATTTTATTTTATAAAATGGCTCATACTATTTAAGTATTTTTTTAAAATAACTATCAAATAATCTATATTATACTGTTTTAAACTATAAAAAAAATAATCTATTTCGAAAATGAACCAATAATGATGAGTTCCTCGAATGAATCACTTATTGAAAATTGCATTTGGACATTATCTGCTTTAAGATGGTAGCTTTTATTAATGAAATTATTTTATCTAATAAATGGATTAAAAAAGATGGGTTTATTTTATTCAATTATTTATAATTATATAATTAATATATTTTTATTTAGGTCAGAGTCTTTACCATACTCCGTGCTTTCATGTGCATCAGTAATTGAGTAAAATTTAGTTTACATTTTTTATCATAATTGAAAAATTAGTTTTAGCAATGATTATTTAGGAAATAAGATTAGTTCTTAAGTTTGATAAGTTTTAAGGTTAATTTCAGGGTCTTTTACAGTTTATAATTAAAAAGGCTATAAAACTTGAATTTAATTTTTAGGGACTTTCTGAAAAGACACCAATAGACACCAATAGACACCAATAGACACCAATAGACACCAAAAAATCCGACACCAATAGACACCAAAAACTTAGACACCAAAAACTCCGACACCAAAAACCAACGACACCAAAAACCAACGACACCAAAAAACACCAAACGAAACCACGTGATAGAAATGATCAAGTTGAACTCGAAAATAAAAAAGTCTTATTATTTCAACCGCTAGGGGGCGTCAAAATCAAAAAATATAAAAACAATATTTTCAGACTATTTCGAAAGGGCAGAATCGAATGATATAGATTAGAATGAATTTTTGAGATATGACAATTTTTAGAAAATTTATAAAAGTAAATTGAATTTTCATATTTTCAAGAATATCAGTCCAGTCAATAAGTTTGTTCGCTCGAAGATTTTGAATAACTAAAAATAATTCAATTCTGTAAAATTCATGTTAAAGATATTGTTAGAGAAATTTTATTAGCTTGGTAGTTTATGAAGTTACAGTCCTGGAAAAATAGATGGGAATAAATATAAAATTTTTATCAACTCTGTTTTTATATTTTTTGATTTTGACGCCCCCTAGAGGTTGAAATAATAAGAATTTTTTATTTTTGAGTTCAACTTGATCATTTCTATCGCGTGGTGTCGTTTAGTATTTTTAGGGTCGTTGGTTTTTGGTGTCGGAGTTTTTGGTGTCGTTGGTGTCGGAGTTTTTGGTGTCGTTGGTGTCTTTTCAGAAAGTCCCGTGGTTTTGGCATAGGATTGGGGAATAGCATCGGTTATCACATTAAATAGCATTCATTGTATTACCAAAAAATTATATTTTAATTTACTGTAATTCATAAACTCTTCTCCTTTTTTATTCAAAAGGGAGGGAATCTCTATATTTTAAACCCCAATTACGAGCAATACTTAAAGTGAACAGAATATTCAACTGAATTATTAATATGTCTTGAAATAAGTTTAGAGAATTTAGAGATAAAATAATTTATTCAATCAAACCATTTTTGGCGCTATTTTTCTTTGTATTTAATTAAAGTAATATAAATTAAGTTTTAAAATAATGAAAGCCTTTTAATGGATAACTAAATTAATTACAGTTTTTAACGCAATTCTGCTTTTGATTGAATCTCTATTTTCAGTCGTTATTCTAATATAATAAATGATATTAAAACACAAATATTTAGTATTTCATTATTTATTGGCTGAGTATAAGTGATTTGAACCGTTATAATAACAACATTTAATTTGTCATATCCTCTAATCATTAATTTTCTAATCAATACATAAATCCCTGAATCAGAGCCAACAACAGTACTGAACCGTTACTGAAAACATTGTTGATAAGAGTGAGCACTGACTTATCATAGCTGAGGGCCAAGTGATTTAGTGATGCCTGTATTCTGCCATCGTTGGGTCTGAAGAAGCACAGGGAACACATGCATAGACGATATGGCAAACACAATGTTTCGATACATAAAATCGATGCCAACCAACACTCACATGATGTCAATGGACGCAAACACTGACTTATTATAAACTCTGACTTTAAAGCCAACTCTATTTACCCGAAAAAATGTTATATTCAATGGAAGTAAAAATTGAATATTTCCTAATCCCTAACAGCAATAAATAAATTTTAAAACGTCTAATAAAAAAAAGTAATATAAGAAATTTTGGCAAATATTGGGATTCGTGATGTTCTTCGGGGGGTATATCACATAAAATGTTCTTATCTCTAATCATTGAAAATATAATTTATTAAAATAAATAAAAATTTTTAAACATTTTTAACGGAAGAAGAAATTGTAGTGAAGTGAAAGTCATTAGTTGTCAAAAGATAAGAATATTTACAATTTGTGTCCCAACTCTCAGAACACGTAATGTTTTTCTAAGATTCAATCTTTAGTTAAAAGAAGTGTTTAACACATCTAAGCCTTAATGAAGACGTCGTCGACCGGCACTTCTGGGAGACCAAAGTTTGGCCTTAACTGTTGGGATGACTCCCAATAGGGTTTTAGAGGAAATTTACTATTTGTCTGATAATGAGTTCTTTTATTATTTGCTATCAACTCATTTGACAGCTAATAGTCAACTGTTTTCTCAAACAAATTAATTCTGTTTTTCTATTTTAAATGTTTAGAAGAAATGGAAATAAGTTTCGCCAATAAATAATTCAATCAAAAAGAAAGAAATAAAACGAATGAAAATTTTGATTTATTTTCCAAACAATTTGTTTGACAAATGAAAATATTTGAGTGAAATATTACCGATAAAAAGACAAACTATTTCTCTGGTATTTCTCGTAAAAGAAAATGAATAGAAATTCTGATGGAAAATATAAATAATGATATTTTATTCTGTGTGTCATTTCAATAGATTATTAGAATTTCTTTTATTTATTCTTCAAAAAAAGAAAATTCATTTAATAAGAAAACAAAGTTATAGATCAGTGTTTTTGAAAATAACTTTTTGACTAAAATAAGTCTATTATTTAATAAATAAATCAATTGAAGTGCACTGAAAATCGGTTTATTGGATGTATGTTATGTTGACATAAAAACTATATATTAATTTTTCGGAATAAGACTTATTTGTTTAGTC
>JAQGBR010000832.1:0-10759 GCA_034698525.1 Achipteria nitens | reverse complement strand
TCCCGGATTTGTCCTGGGCAAAATTGGTCTTTTTATCAATATGTCCTGGTCTTTGCTTAAATGAAGTGGTCAGTCTGTCACTAACACATATATCTCTTATTTTAATATTTTTACTAAATTTATAACTTCTTTTGCTATTTTACTCTAAAGCTTAGGGTAACATAGAGTTGCACATGCAGAATTTATGGGTTTGATATCTCTATTAATTATGTGTGCATTTAATTCATGCAAATATTGAATACATTTCAGAAGTTCTTTAAATAATTATGAAATGAAATTTTCGATTGAATTCATTGATTCCAATGGTTTTCTTCGATACTATTTTTAAAATTATTGCTACAAAACTCGATTTGAATGTTAAGTTTTTATTATTTTCAATGAATCAAAATATTTAACCACATAATTGCCGCTATATTTGGCCAAAAGAGTCACTTCTTTTAACAAATATTTGATATCATTTCCATTGTTTTCTGAAAATATAACAAATATTTTGATAAATTTAATTCTTAAATAATTTTTGATTTAATTCTAATCAATGAAATTAATTTTATAAACTTTAATACCATTAAAAACAAACATTTTATTTAAAGAGGTTCCAAGAAACTAATTCCTATTCACATTCCCTTATATAATAAAGCATTAACTGAATTTTCATAATAATATTTTCACTTTCAAAACACCCGCTCAACATTTTATTTAGTATAAATTGATTGAAGGGATCAGATCTGCCATCTAATGAGTTAAAGATAAACTAAAATTTTGAAAAAATTAAGAAAGAATTGTAAATTAATTATTTGGTTCTCAAAGAGATTTTGTTATTAATTGGGGACATCACAGCCCTTAATGACCAAAATGGTGGATACAATTAAAAAACAATTTATTAAAAAAACTTTATTAAATTAAATTAAATTTTGACATAAATCAGGAACAGTTCTAAGTCTGTGTCCCATCTAATAATCTTTAGGATTATTAAAATTAAATTAAAACTAATGTAAACTATTATTAGTTCTATTAAAAGCCTTATATAATTACAATAGAGTTTAAACCCTAAACTATTTAAAAATCAAATTATGAATTAGCTAGATACAATTATAAATAGAAACTCGAACATAATACATATAATGTATTATTAATAAATAATAATCTAATTTTTATACAAAAATTATTGTCGCGCCCCCACTCCTACCCCAGCAATGGTTTTGTAAATTGTTTTTAAATTTTCCAAATCATTGAAATTTTCCGAAAAATGTAATTTTTTATTGTTTTGTTCCAAAAACTTAAAATCTTTATAAAAACGATTTGATTGCATAGAATTGAATCTAATTTTCTTATATTTTTGAGTTAAAACACAATTAATGTAATCTTAAAATAACGACAAAAATCAAAATTAATTAATGAATGCTTTTTATTGTAAACAACTGTTTAATGGAATATTCTAGATCTGAGCATGTTAACATGTGAACATGCTAATTTTGACTTTTGACGTGAAATTTGCTTATTTTTATTCACAGAAAAAGATTTTTGTTTATAAAAACAGATTTTCAAATAAAGTGTTTGTATTTAGTATTCGAATGAATGAAATAATTGTTTAGAAAATATTTTAAAACTTTCTTTTAATTAATGATTTGAAAAATAAATAGCTTTTCAGTGATTTTCATGGAATGAGACTTAAATTAAAATATAAGTTCGTTAATAATGACTACAAATTGGAGTCTCCGTTCAATCGTTTTGAACACAACTTTTCAAATGTAAATAAAAAGAAAGTTTAGGCAAAAAATCAGTTCATTTGAGTTATTAATAAATTCGATGAAATGATTCTTCAATTAATAAAATATTGAGAATTAGTTCTACAAAAAGTGGTGACCATTACTTGGAGTCATCCATTCGGTCGCTTAGATTCTCAACGATAGCCTCCAAGAAATCCATTGTATATAAATAGTCGCCTTCTTTGATACTAAACACAGATATCATTCAAATTTAGGTTAAAGTCATTTAAAAGTTAAAATTATTACTTTTTGAGCCCATGTATACAACCGGCCAAATCCTTAGTCATGTGTCCGTCATCTACTGTCTCGACGCACGCCTTTTCAAGTTTTCTGCAGAATTTGGACAAAGCCTTATTGCCGTCGAGTTTTGCCCTGTGCTCCAGACCTCGAGTCCACGCAAATATTGATGCAATTGGGTTAGTACTGGTTGGCCGTCCCTTCTGGTGCTCTCGGAAATGTCTGGTGACTGTTCCGTGAGCTGCCTCTGACTCTATAGTTTTGCCGTCGGGACAGATCAACACTGAAGTCATTAGACCGAGAGATCCATATCCCTGAGCGACAACATCTGACTGGACGTCCCCGTCATAATTTTTGCACGCCCATACAAAACCTCCATTAGATTTGAGAGCCTGTGCCACCATATCATCGATGAGTCTGTGTTCATACCAAATGCCCGCCGCATCGTATTTAGCCTTATATTCACTGATAGAAACCATTTTTATGTTAATATTTGAAAAGAAGTCAAATATAAGACAAACCGATCGTAAATATCCTGAAATATGTCTTTAAAGCGGCCGTCATATTGTTTAAGAATAGTATTCTTAGTACTCAAATAAAGGGGCCATTTCTTAGAGAGGGAGTACTCGAAACAACAGTACGCGAATCCTGTTATCGACTAATTTAACGAATAATTATTATTTAATCTATTCTTCTGAGTGTTAAGCCTTACTTCTTCGGTGTTATACATAGCCATCGCAACGCCACCACTGGCTGTTTTGCCCTCAAACGTATAGACTTCTAAATTAGTGGGTGGACTTCCATCTGATGGCGTATATATGAGCTCAACCTTTCCCGGGCCGGGAATTACTAGATCTGAACACCGATACTAAACATATTAAGAAAATCATTAATAAAAAGGAAAACAAAAAAGTATTAAATGAATACCTGATCAGCGAATGCATGTCTGCCAATAACTATAGGTCGGGTCCAACCGGGCACTAGTCTTGGAATGGATTTGCATATAATTGGTTCTCTGAAAACAGTACCGCCTAATATATTCCTAATAGTGCCGTTAGGGGACGGCCACATCTTCTTTAAATTAAATTCTATCAAAAAATTTTAATTAAAATATTGTCATAAATTAAGACAAATGGAAATACCTTTAACTCTGGCCTCGTCTGGAGTAATAGTGGCACACTTTATACCGACGTTATACTTAAGGACTGCCTGAGCGGCATCGTATGTCACCTGATCTTCGGTTTGGTCTCTATAGGGTAGACCTAAATCGAAATAAAGACATTCGAGGTCCAGGTATGGCAAAATCAACTGTAGTTCATAATAGAATTTGAGTCTAAAATTAAATGAGTTGTGTGTGTATTAACCTTTTCTTTGATCTTTTCCCAGATGACTCTGGTCATCTCATCCCCGTCCATTTCGACCACAGGATTGTCAACTTTAATACGTTTGTCGGTTCCATCTATTAATGCAAAATCAAATCAATTAATTATAACTCAAATTCAATAAAAATTTAAAGCAATAAAGGAATAAAAGGACAGATATGTGAGCGACAGTCAGACCTCGAATAATACAATTCTTTTGATTCAGAGAGTATTGGGTAACAAATTTACAGATAAGAGCATAAAATTCAAGGCCTTTAAAAGGAGTTTGTTATGTGATTCTCATATTAATTGATTGAGTGTTGAATTAATTTACTTAAAACTATTCGACAAAATATGAGAAATACTTTTATGTGAACTCAATTTAATCAAAAATATTAACGTTTAATGAAAGGGAAAAAATTGAAACAAAATAATTATTAAACAAATATTTAGATTAGATTTGAATAATAAAAAAATATTGAATTAAAAGACGATTAAAATGATATGAAAACATCGGAACGGATATTGAAAATAGAAATAAATCCGATTCCGACTGTTTTGAGTCATGAGTCAGAATAAAATATCCGTTTAGTGTCTCATTTGGTAACACAAGTAATCAAGAATTTAAAAAACTAATTAAAATTCAATTTGATTTCTGGCATTGGATTTGAACTGAGTATGCAAACTAACTATTGCAAAATGAGCATGTTCAATTGTATATATTATTGACTCTAGCGATGAATAATCAGTTTTTTTTGGCAAATAATTTGTTTGCAATTAATTAATGAAAACTAATTTAATATTGAAATCAAATGTTTTTTCTCTTATCAATCAATTGATGAGAATTTGAACTCTAAATACAGAGAACTTCTCTTTATTTGATCAGAAATATTGAATATTAATCTATCAAAAAATGTTCAGCACTTTTACAGATCAGATGTTTTGCAAGACTTTAAGTTTGAGATTAAAATTCATTTCAATTTTATTTGAAATTATGTTTAAATGAAAAAAATATGTTTTTTTAATATTTTTATATAATTAGAAATTATGTGCAAAATATGCAGAAAAATGTCTACAAATATATATTTAGTGAATAAAAATGGTTTTCTTGAGCTCAAGACAACTGATCTCAACCTACGTTTTTGTAACTATAAATACAAGTCTTAAGACACAGATATTTGGCAAAAATATTCAACTTTTAGGACTAAAAACATATAATTTCGCACTCAATCCATAAGACAATCAAAATCTAATGCAAAACAAAAGTTTTAAATTAAAAATTAATTAAAGACTTGTTTTGAGAGACAATTAATTTTAATTTTCAGATTAAATAAAGACAATTAAATGACTTACAATTTCGTTGGGCATTGATTTGTGTCTGAATTGATGTGGTTTTTAACGAAATATTGTAAACATTTTCCGCACAATTAATTAGTGAACGACTCAAACACTTAATCGATTGCATTACTATTGAGTTAATAAAACACTACTTAAATAGGGTTTAAAAATAAGTTTTTGTCCTAAAAATTAAAAGTTTTTTTTTTATATCAAAACAATTATTAAAAACTACTCAATGTTTGTAAATACTGTTCTCTGAAATATATATCTAATATTATAAATGATTTTAAACCTAATCTTCTAATTAAATGCTAATTAAAAATCTGTAACTAAATTAAGAGAAAGTAATGATCTCTCAAATGATTTGTCTCTAAATTTCAATAAAAGAAAAGCATTTTATATTTAGATTTCAAACAAAAACATTGAAAATAGTTTTGTTGTTGAGATCTTTCTTTTGTGATCTCTTCAACGAGAAAGAGATGAGAGAACAGACAGAGAGAGAGAGAGAGAGAGCAGAAAACATCAAATCATATCAGGATTTTAGACTCACTTTTAATTCAATTCTTTGGTTGAAATAATCCGAAAATAGTTGAAAATTAAATTAATTTCTGAACTGATTTTCTTCAAAACAAAATACTTAATGAGTGGTATGTCTGTCCGCTACTCATCCAAAAGGCCTCTCAGAGTCCTTCAAAAACTAATAAAACTTTTAATCTCTTTTTCTTCTCCATAGAAGTGTCTGTTTTTCTTCATTTCTAATATATTTTCAATCAATCGTTTGATTGTAAGCCTGAAAACATTTTTTATATTTTACTAAATTGATAGCAAAAAGTTTATCAAACCCTTGCTATCATTTCAATATTCCTATTATTATATATTTAATATTTATTTATAGAAATATAAAATATAATTATTTCAAATTAAAACTTTATGAATATTTAATATATTGCGAGCATTAATGCCGGGGAACCGATATAATAGAGCGAAAAGATTACATATTCTACAAATTCTATTATAAATTATTTTTAACTAACCAAATTAATTAATAAATGTCAAAATATTTATCATTAATTGCCAGTCTTTCCATATTTGTTTCGATCTGATTATACCACTCCTCATTTATACGGACAATTTTCCCAAATCTCTTAAATCAAATTGTTTCCCATTTTCCAGGACTAGAATTAAATTGGCGCCAGAAAAGCCGATTGCATTTGCGATGTCCCTTGGCAGATTGCTAATATATTCAGGCAATTTAACCGCATTCGAGTGATAATTTTGAAGATTTTTGTTATATTTCTGATAAGCCCCTTGTTTGGTGAACATAGTCCTAATTGTATGACTATCGGTGGTGTCGATTACTACACCAAATTTATTATCACTGGTGATGTATGTCTTTCGTAAAGCGCCGTTCTGTGGACAGAATTGGAAATATATAAGTTATTAACAAATACAATTGAACTAACCGGAAATTTTTCAATGCTAATTAAATTGGAATCATTGATGAGGGTTATGGGCGTGTGCTGCAGGTAGATCTTAATAGGCTCCGTCTTTATTCTGGATACAAATTCGTGTCCATGTTTGCGATAATGATATACCGCGTTTAGGTCATTGACAAACCCAATGTCCGAATTGGCCGCAATGCGAGTGGCGTTGCCAATATCCTTTCGTATATTAGCTACGTATGTGTCAATGTCAGAGCGTATGTTGTTTATCGCATCAGAACTTGACACACCCAATTTGGCTGTATAGACAAAAGGGTACTTTTTTTTATATAGGGGTTCATTAAATTGATATAACTCTTTTTAACATAACTTTTTGAAACAACATTTTGACAACTTTAAGTGACATAAATTTTTGTGACATCTTTTAGGGAAATAACATTTTGGAACATAACCTTAAATACGACCTCAGAATATACTTCCAATTTAAATTTGAAGATTCAATAATCATATAAAACTGCTTTTATTCTTCTATTGAAAATATATTTAAAATTAAAATTAATTTTATTTGATATAATACTTATTAAGAAAGCCTTATAAGCGTAAGTAGAATTTGAAAATATTTAGGCATAAAATCTATTTATATTTTGTTAAAGTATAGAGGAACCAGGGATCCAGTAGCTGTATGACAAAAGAAAATAAAATCACCTCTGACCTCAAGAGAGAGCTGCTTTTTGTGTCATTTTAGACCTTTTAGTTATAAGAAATTATGTTAAAAAATCACAATAAAGATGTCACAAAAAGTTATATCAAAAATGTTATGTCACTTTAGTATAATTTAGTTTTATATAATATTAAAATTTTACTCTGTTTGGGTATATCGCTGGACACTATTTCAATAACCGATAGCACATCGTCCACTTTATAGCATCCCATTCTCTCGGCTACCTCGAGAGATAGTTCCGCAACCTTACGATTCTTATCGCTCATCACCTTATTGACCCTAATTTTTTGAAGTTCATCCAGATTGGATTCAGCAAATATTTGTTTCCCATTCACTTCAACTTTATCGGGATCCTTTCCCAGGCACGCTTTGACTTTCTTGTATCCATTTTTTTGGTAGTTTACCGGTGAGTAGGTGAGAACAGTGGTGATTTTGATTCTGTTTAATGGATAAGGTGAATTTAATTTTTAAAAAATCAATCAATCGTACCTGTTCGGATTTATTCGATTAGTATGGTTTGTTTGATCAGTGACGACCAGTGTGCGACCCTTGCGCCCACCAATTTCAATTTTATTGGCTCCATCCAACCCTTTGAACAGCGCATTTGGATCCTCAATCCTGTTGATGGTGCGTACAATCTTAGATTTATCGGTGATTGACCCTGTCACTTTATTGTCATTTAGAAACTTGTCAAAGGATCTTTTAGCAGTATCGTCAGTCATAGAGTTAGCATAGCCCTGGATGAGCTCATTCTGTGACCTTTCAATAATTCTTGAGGCCATTTGCGGTCGGATGAGTGTATTGCTGAAGAAGAAAACACTCATAGAGAACTGTAGCACATCTAGAGGGGTCAGTTGATCCTTTTTGGCCTTTTCAATAAGGTTTGTAAATCCACAGCCAATGAGAACAGCGTCAACACCAAGGGTGCTAAAATTGAGTAATGTCGCGAAGGTTCTCATGGAGCTAGAAAATATGCGACCTTCAATAACGGCCCCCTGAATCAGACGCGCGTTCACTAGGGAAGTGGTGAAGTGCAACGGAGTTGCCGCTATGCTGAAGTATAAGGTGTAGCTCTCCAGATCTGCCATACTCTCATCATGGGTTCCTTTGTCAACGAGTCGGTTAATGGCCCTAGTTAATTTCACTTTTAGTGTAGACAGAACTTTTTTAGTATAATAACACAAACCTGCCGGTTCCCCACAGAGCGGAGGCACCTCCAGTTAAAGCCGTGCCGATCATAATAGCGGGTCCAATGGGTGTGAACAATGAAGCCACTACTATACCGCCGCAAACCAGGGATGTAAAGCCGGTAGCAATATCAGTTTTGCGGAGAACTTTTGAACCCAATTTGTTTTGTGGGGATTCACCGAAAACAATGTTAGGCTCCCTGTCCTCATTGAACTCATACGAGTTATTTTGAGAACAACTGAAGAAACCATATCGAGGGTAGGCGTACTCCATAGGCGGCAGGACATTGTTCTTCTTCCAATCGTCCCAGTTTTTGTACGACCGCTTGTGGAGATCCACAAAACGCCGAGTGCTATCGTTCGCCTCCAATGGATTGCCTTTTTCAAACACTGAAAAGATAGGTTGCATGTATAGGTCAGCACCTTTTGGTTTGCACGCGATGTATATAATGCCAACCAGGAATTTAATGGACGGAACTTCTTTGTAAACCTGATTAAAAAATTGTTATTCTATTGAAGAACAATTGCGTTCAATACACTTACACTGACAATCAGATCCACTATTTCTTGACCTTTTTTTCGCTGATCAATTGTGTATCCTTTGCTCAAATCATCGTCACGTGACTCAATGGTAGGCTGACCAAACATTGCGTAACATATCTTAGCAAGCAACAAATAACGGTCTTCTCGCTTGTCGTATTGGTCCCATTGACTTCCCTGGAAACTCTTGTAGTATGACTTGAGCTGATCTTTAGCGTTCTGCTTCCAAGCCATGGTGTTTGTTTATTTTTGGTACACAATTTAAATCCACCAGTTGTGTGATGGGGTAAAATAATCTATTGTAAAATAATTAATATAATCCAATCTCATGTGAATTCTTTTCTCAAAATCATAGACTGTATTATCAATCAAAACACAATAACCAAAAGCATTATTATTATTATCTTTCGAGATATAAAATGTTTTAACATTTTGTATTAAATTGGGAGGAAATTCACGAAAAATATTGAAAGTATTGTTAATTTCAGACATTTTTGTTAAACAATAAAAAAAGGCGACTAAACATAAAGTCAGATAAAATACTTCAAATAACTAAATAAATAGAAAATTAAGATAAGATAAACGAAAAATTAAAATAAGAGTCGAAATTCTCTTCAATGAAATTAATATGACTAGGACCACTTGATAACTTATTTTATTGTTTAAAATTTTTACTAAAATTTTTTTAATGAAATCATATTAAATATTAGTGAAATTCGATATAAGTAACAAATTTCCAATGCACCGAGGATTTATTTAAATCCAGGATAGATTGTATTTTCAAAAAAATCTCTTAATCAATAAATATACTTAAAATACTTAAAATTTTTAATTGATATCAATGCAAATAAACTTCATTCAAGTCCTTAATGATACAATCTATCCTTGATTTAAATAAATCCTCTGTGCATTGGAAATTTGTTACTTATATCGAATTTCACTAATATCGGGGTAAATGATTATTGATTTATGATTTATGGTGCAGTGAAAAACTGTCACTAATATCGAAATTTACCTAAATGCGGTTTACTTAAATTGAGGATAGATTGTATTTGACATTTTAATATAACATAATATAAGATATTGATTAAAATATATCAGAACACAAGCGATAGAACACCTAAAAATGCATTTATTTATAATATTTTAGTAAATGTTTAATATTTAATATGATTTCATTAAAAAAATTTTATTAAAAAATTTTAAACAATAAAATAAGTTATCTGGTGGTCATAGTCATATTAATTTCATTTGATTGACTCTTATGTCAAATTCGATGCGCTTTGGATTGTAAGCTATAATTAGAATAATTGGCACATAATTTAATTGACACAATATTTTATTAGGATATGAATGAGATCGCCAATGCATTTAGAGGATCTCGACCCAGTTTTAATACTACCTGTCCATTAAACAAATATGATTATCCAGAATTCAGAATGTGTTTTTTATTCAAAGCACACTTAAGAGTTTTCCTTAAAATATTCATCTTTTTCATTCAGAGTCAAATTATGGTATGGGATTAAAAAATCTGTCCCATTAAACTGTTTGTATGGTTGCAGTTCAGGGCGAGAATGAGGAATATCTTGAATATACCTTTCTTGAACAATTTTATAGTCCCGAAATCACTTTCAAATAAACCCATTGTATAAAAACCATTGTAACTGAAAATTTCTCTACTCTGAAATGAACACAATTTATAAAAAATATGATTGAATTTTATATGAAATAAAACCTTTGATCTGAACAAAATTTGAGCCCTAATTAGATTTGAATCTTATTATTAATATTAAAAAGTTGTATTACTATTGAAAGTCTGCCTCAAATATTTTTTATAATTTGTTTTCAATATTTGTTTAAATGTGCATGGACAAATTGTTTAAAAAACAATATAGAATTTTAAGAATTGACTGATTGATTAATAGAAATTCAATAAAAATTAATAAAAATCTCATAAATGTGAATGAACTTATCGAATGTGAAGAAAGGTTTGGTTATGTTAGCCCTGTTCATTTCTACACATTATTTCTATTACAGTCGAAACCGCCTATAGGCGACTCGGATATAAGCGAAAACCTAATATAAGCAGGAGGTTTGGGGTGCACCGGCAGCTCCTATGGGGTTTTAATGTTAAAGATCCCATTAATAGGCGAACCACAAATAAGCG
>JAQGBR010000831.1:0-10764 GCA_034698525.1 Achipteria nitens | reverse complement strand
ACAAATATTAAAATTAATATAACATATTATGTAAATTCCATGTTATGTACGTTCTATGTTATGTACACTTTTTCAGTGCAACAGACCAAACATATCATGGAGAGTTTACTGTATAATAATAATTTTAACTTTTAAATTTGATACAATTGTTTTAATAATCAAGTTGTAAAGCCAGTAAAATAGAATGATCTTCGACTACTTTTGTTAAAAAATTTTGTTCAGTTAATATCTCATAAAATTATTTTTTATTTAAAATAGGTATTAATGTTATATAAGTTTAGTTTTCTCTCATTAGTCTGAAGCAAGCCACTCCTTAAGATCATTCTCTTACCATCTTAATTATATAAGAGTGTAGTTCGGTTTTGTCCGCTCTCTTAGATGTGTGTGAGTTTTGTATTATGTCTTTTAACTGAATGTTAAGCTATTTTTGTGTTTTAATGTACTTTTTTTCTTGATATCAATCTTATTGTGTAAAGACTTAATATTTTGTGTGTTCTTTTTATTATAACTAATATTATACCATATAATTATTGATAAGTTTATAATGATTTTATCAAGTGAAAATATCCAAAGTATAATAAATATAAAGTGTATCATAACTTGTGTTTAACTTTATTTAATTAATTCCAAAAATTGATTGAAACTTAAAGAGAGTTGTGAGAAGGTGAGTGCCTGTGAGAAGACCATCAGTGAGCCTACAGTCTGTAAACCTGCAGGTTTTATCCTACAGGAGTTGTATGTTAACCTGCAGGTTGTGATCCTGCAGGAGTTGAGGTGTGTTTGACTGGCCAAGAAGGGGAAAGACAATCGAGTCTATTCATAAGCTAAAGGATGGATGGAAAGGCATAAGTGATGACAAAATGTGTTAATATTGTAATATAAATATAATTTTCATCTAAACGTTACAGTTTTAATGTTTTCAAAAAACTTTCTAATAGAAAATAAGATAATTTTTAAAAATTGATCAGAAAATGAATATTAAACCTTGAAAATGATCTTACTTGAGCAGAAATAATCTAGGACTAATTTTATAAATTTTATAAAAAATTCTAATAGAGTTAGTTACCCACTAAATAAGTGTTTATTTGAAAACATAATTCAAAATAATTTTCTCCTATAAGTTACAGTTTTAATATTTTCAAAAAAAATTAAGAGAGTACATTTCGAGGTTTAAGCTCTTCATTTAACCTAACTCATTTGACAACAGTTTTAAAAAATTTAAATCAATAGAAATTTTTGATAAAAGAATATAAAATTATTTTCTTTATTTAATTTTGCATATATGCAATGCATAATCGAGTAGTAAATCTAGTAAAATATATCAAAGAATTACTTAGTGTGCCCAAAAAATAAGTTTTTATTTGGCAACATAATTCAAAATATTTTTCATATACAAGTTACAGTTTTAATATGTTCAAAAAATCAAGAAAATACAATTCGATAATTCCGCGCTCCATTTAAGCCAACACATTTGATAACAGATTTAGAACATTAAAATCATTAGAAAGTATTAACTAAAAATTATTAAAATAATTAAAATTAACAAAAAAGTTAATACCCGCAGTAAAATTATTCCTGATTTCAAAAAATTGTCAAAAAAGTATTAATATTTCTATAAAATTATTTTTAACTTTCCTTTGAAAATAATGTTATTTGTTAATGTTTTTAGCTTACTTAGTCAGATAAAAGCTTTCTTCTTATTTTTACAAAATTGTAACAAGTACGCTTGCATATTTGCGCTCAGAACCAAGGATGGGCAAGCTTTTTCAACTTAGGAGGAGGTCTTTTTTCGGCAACTTTTTCGACGATTTAGCTCTAAATCCTGTTAAATCCGGTTAAATAAATATCAAAACAAAATTACCACTAATTTTTTAGAAATATCCTGGAAGTAAAGTAATTCCTTGATCAAAATTAATTACGAAGTGTCGCCAAGAAATATAAGTTATGTTTTTAATAAGACTTTGAATTAAAATTGTTTTTGATTTACAGTTTAAAAAATATTCATGTGTTATAACAAATCACTATTTGTTATACATATCTCTCAAAAGCTGTTCGTTATAACGAGTATTATTTTATTCAAACAAATACTATAATCTTAAAAACAATCTTTAAAACCTGTATAGATAATTACACAGTCAGAATTTCAATAAATATTGGCTTGTTAACTATATATTTATTACTAAGAACTTCATAATTATATTAATATTTTAAATTTTATTTATTTTACTTTTGAGATAATGTGTTAAAAAATTATTGACTTACTCTTAACCATCAAATAAATGATCTTTCTAGACCTGATAATCAAGCATTGAATAATTAAATTCTCATAAATATAATAATTTAAATTTTTTAATTTTGATAAAATTATTATCACAATTAAATTGTGAAAGCTGTAAAATATAGATTGAACTAGGACTACTTTCATAAAAAAAGCTATATAAGACTTTCCCCAGTAAATAAGTTTTTATTTGTATTTGATATCATAAATTTTTAAACTTCTAAATAAAGTTACAGTTGTCAAAAATGTCTAAATATTTTGAAAACGTTAAAACTGTAACATTTATATGAAAATGATTTTTAATTAGTATTGAAAATAAAAATTTATTTCTGGAAACAAATTAACATCACAATAATTTTTAATTAAATTTTGTTGAAATATTTCAATAAATATCGGCTTAATTTAATCATTGACACAAATTAAATGTTTATAATTTAGTCACCGTGGCCAAGATCATTTCCCTCATTTAGCCAAAAAAGGTTTGAATTATATTATTTATTGAATTAAAAGTAATAGAAAATTTAAAATTAAATTTGTTGTCACAAACTTTTGTCTTACTCTTTGGTATAAAAGTAGAACTGAATTATTTAAATGTCTAAATATTTTGAAAATATTAAAACTAACTTTTAAATAAAATTTATTTATACATATCATTTCAAATGAAAAGTTATTTCTTTGATTTAAGAAAGCCAGTAATTTTTTTAATAAATTATTCCTAAGTTAGATATCTTTTCAAAAACAATGTAAAATAATCTTTATCATATCCATGTTGGACATGTTAAAAAATCTGTTAACAAACAAAAACTTGTAGATTTGTAGGTTTTTTGTTTAATATTTTACTTTATTATTTATTTTCCATTGCCAAGGTTAATTTCATTATTAAAAAGAATTATTTATTATAATATTTTATAAAAATTAAGTCATAGCAAATAGGTATATACCAAAAACTCGAATTGGAGGGAATTTAAATGGGTTTAATCCTGTTAATCAATAGAAGAAGTTAGGGACCACTTTCCTATCAATATGTGTAATCGATTGATAAAGCCAATCTAACCTAGAAATACTTTATAAAATAAAAGATAAGCTAACCAAATCTCCGAGTAATAAAAAATGTTATATATATGGGGACCAAGAAATAAGTTTTTATTTGAAATCTTAATTAAATTGAATTTTCATCTAAATGTTACAGTTTTTAGGTTTTGGAAAAATGAGTGCCGTTAAGAAAGTCCCTATGTTTTGAACGTTTGTGTCGTTCAATAAAATGTCGAAAAAAGAGGAACAATTGATTTAAAGACAAAGTATCAAGATATTAAAGAGGGAGTGCATTACAATACAATAATGAATATCTATTCTCTTTTTAATTAATCAAATTGGTCTTTTAGACTGAACCTCGTTATTGTTACCTTCGATATAATTTACAGTTTGGGCATACATTTGCTTGTCCACTATATGGAGGGTTCACTGTATAAGGAAATTGATATTTTTTCAAAAAAAAAATACTGGGAAAAGAATGTATTAATTACTGTTCCCTTACTCAACGTGATTTTTAGCTTATTTATTGAAACTGTATTTTATGCTTAATCGAGAGTTAAATCTAGTAAAATAAAATAGATAAATTGTAGTTTTAAATGTTCACACTTTACAATTTAAATTTTTTAAAAATTATATGATCGTGTTCTAAAGCTAATAAAATATTGAATCAACTGTGAATAATAACTTAATAAAATAAAATCCTCTCAATTTCAGTTACCAGAAATAAGTTTTTATTTGAAATACTAATTAAAAATAATGTTCATCTATAAGTTACAGTTTTAACGTTTTCAAAAAATTAGTCATTTCAATATATCAGTTCTAATTTTATCCCAACCCGTATGACAATTGAATTTTTGGAACAAAAATTTGCATAAACAAGTGGTAAACCTAGAAAAAATATATAGGCTAGGAATACTTTATAAAAAACACTCTTAGTCTTTTTTTGTCCACAAAAAAGGATTTTATTTGAAATCGTATTTAAAAATAATTTTCATGTATAAGTTACAGTTTTAATGTTTGCAAAATATTTATGAATTTCTATACTTCAGTTCAAATTTTAGTCCAACCCGTATGACAACAGTTATTAAAACATTATAATGATTAGAAAATTTTGACATAAGAATATCAAATTATATTTTTAAACATTTTTAATTTTCTATAAATTTTGGGATTCAAAAAAAATAATATTAGTATTTTCAATAAGTTTCGCCCCTCGGGATTTTGCTCTCATTTTTAAACGGTTTAATATTTTTAGAAAATTTAAAAACCATTATTTACAATCATATATCCTGGTTCATATCCAATATATTTCATTTTTGTGAAATCACGTGATATTTTAAATATCGGAACAAACTCGAACCACTATGCCCTAAGTCACCCTGTGACTAATCAAGGTCAAAGCAACTATGCTTTTAAAAGAGGAAGAGTAGTACTTTCATATGCATCCACAAACTTTAAAATCGGTTTAGAAATAAGCGAGTTACAAGACTTTGAATATCAACATTTCTGAATCCGAAAAATAAAAAATATAATTAAACCACTCTTCATTTGTTAATTTGATTAAGGCCAAAGAGATAAACTCAAAAATCAAGAAATTATTTGAAAATGATTTTTCGTTCAACAGCTAGGAGGCGTCAAACTTTAAAATTTCAAAGTCTATATAGTTTATATCTCAAAAACCATTAATTATATTGAACTCTAACCTTCACCATTCGAATCAGCATGTCCGATTTAGTCAAAAAACATGTATATATTAACTTTGAATTTTTTGAGTTTTACAACTCATATCGTCCTATCTATCCTTATGTATTTCTGACTTAAAATGTTGATATTCAAAGTCTTGTAACTCGCTTATTTCTAAACCGATTTTAAAGTTTGTAGGTGCATATAAAAGTACTATTCCTCCTCTTTTAAAAGCATAGTTGCTTTGACCTTAATGAATCACAGGGTGACTTGGGGCATAGTGGTTTGAGTTTGTTCCGATATTTGTAATATCACGTGATTTCACAAAAATAAAAAATATTGGATATGAACCAGGGTATATGATTTTATATAATGGTTTTTAAATTTTGTAAAAATATTAAACCGTTCAAAAATGAGAGCAAAATTACGAGGGTCGAAAATTTTTGAATATACTAATAAATTGAAAGTGAAAAATTGCTAGATTAACACGAATCTTCAGCACAATATATGACACAATTCTGAAAACAATAAATTGGAATAGCAAAATGTGCCAGCTTTTATCAAATTCATCATTAGCAATTTCTAATTTAAATAGAACTGAAGATATTTGATTGGTTTTACATTTGTTTTGATAGAAATTCAAGTAATTATATTTCAAAACCCAGCACATAGGATCCAGACTATTTAAATTATTAATTAATTGTGGGTATCGTTTGTTTGGAATTAAATAATCACAAAATAACAACAGATAAACAGCACATAAAACAAAGAAAGGCATCGGATTTTGTGGACAACAAATTCCTATTATGTATCCAATACTTTGATTGATTGTAAACACAAATATTAAGGAGAGAAAAGTGACACCAAATAAGTCATCCCTTTCGTAGACACTAATCATAATAAGAGACGAACAAAAAGCAGCGAATATTAATGGAAACAAATCGATAATTGACTTCACCAGGAAATATGATTCAGTGCTATACCAGACTATTATTTAATTTAAACAAAATGATTACAATGTGGTTAAGTCAAGTATCACCTTTTCCAATAAGAAAGTCATCCTAGGGCCGGGTTTTCATAAACATTTTCACTTTCAGAGCATCTTGTTTCAATGAATTTCAAATGATTTAAATCATTTGCACAGCACTTAAAAGAAACGCTTGCTTTGCATCTACATGATGAAATCATTTGAAAATTGATTGATACAAGATAAAATGCACCTGCATTCTATTACAAATGTCACTATTTTTTATTATAAGAGGTGATACTTGACTTAACCTCATTGTAAATATAAGTGAGTTATTGAGAAAATAAATAAATTAATGGAAATGTAATTAAAATAATTGCTTACAATTTCTGTGTTCATTCAACACAAGTCTGATTTCGGGGCCGATTATCAATGGAACCAATAATAATATTATGATAGAAGAAAATATGAACGCAATGTATAGATAATCTAGGTTGTATTGAACTAATTTTGAGTCCTCTGTTTGTTGTTTAGTTATTTTACAACCAATTGTTGTATTGATATCAACACAATCAGGTCTTTCCATATCAAAGTCGTACAAAATGGCTGTAAAATAAGTGAATCCAATTATTGCGGATATAAGTGCTGTCAATATAATCCAATTGTGTTTGAAATTGTAAACAACAGTTCTTTTAAATAATTGGTTGAGTTCTTTAACTGAGAAATTCTTTACAGGAAAAGGAATACCATTCGGAAAATGTTTTAATTCTGTTTGAATTGTCTCTTCAAAACATTTAAGTTTTTCATTAGTTTTGTTTGAGAGTATAAACACAGTCTCATCCATACAGCTATTGGCTCCGATTTTCATTAATACTTCGATTGGTATTTGGTCTTCAGTTAAATCAATTCGACAGTCATTCAAATGTTGTCTTAAATTTTTGGAACAGCCATAGAATATTGGAACACCTCCTTTAGCCAAAACATATAAACTATTGAATAGCATAAGAATTTCAAGGTTTGGCTGATGTACTGAAATGATTATCGAAAGGCTGTCTAATTTTGATAACTTTTTCAAACATTTGATAATCTGATGAATAGAAATAAATAAATTTGGCATCCACCAAATCACCCAGGACACCCAAAATATGTACGACACCCACGACCCACAACTAAAAAACGACTAGGAATGTTTCAATTCTGCAAAAGGCGTGTTAAACAGGGATGGGCATAGTGGGGAATTGAGGCTGAAAATTTGTGAAAAATTTGGGTGATTTGGGTGTTTTGGATATTTTGGATGTCGTGGGTATTTTGGGTGTCGTCGATGTCGGATGTCGTTTCAGTGCCAATAAATTTTAGTCAATAATACATAAGAATACAAACCAAAAGAGCAGAATAACTGTCGACACCAGAAGTGGGTTCATCCATACAAATCAGATTAGGTTTGACTTTTGCTGTCAATTCCATTGCCATAACTATTCGTTTTTGTTGTCCAGAACTACACTTTTCTATACTCTTTAGTTTGATGTCACTTATTCTCAACTCTTCCATCAGATTCTTAATATTCAAATCGTGATCCATAATAATTCCGGTGTTTTTTAATTTTGATGCATAACGAAGTGTTTGTTCAACAGTAAGACCACTCAGAATATGTTCTCTCTGGTCCTGTGCTATAAAACAGGTTCGAATTTTTCTCGTTTTATTCAAATATATTTTAGACTCTTTTGTTATCAAATGTCTATACATTCCATTTAAACACTTTAATAACGATGTCTTTCCTGCGCCGGACGGTCCCATCAGTGCAGTTATAGTTCCAAACTCAGCGAATCCATTGATTCCTTTGAGAATTATTTTTTCGTTTGAATAAAATGTTTTCTCCACTTTCAGAGTCATATTAATCCACGCAATACTCAAATTTGTGTTTTGATTATTATTTTCAGGTAAAGAATTTTGAAATTCAGTCAATTCTTGGTATGATTTTCCATTAGATTTGTTTTATGTTGAAATTATTCTCATTTCAAAATTATTTTCTTGAATTTCATCCGAAAATTTTGTTTTGAAATATTCTATCAAATATTCGACATATTTATCATTTGTAGTCAAAATCAGAGCAAACAGTGCTATTGTCCTGTAAACAATGATTTGAATCCAGGTATAAGCAGTGTATTCATCAAAGATATTGTCATCGTTTATATCATAATCAAAGAGTGTTTTTGAAGTCTGGTTTTGTTGGCAGCGATTGAAGCCATAGATTGCAATATATTGTGAGTTCACAATAAACTTAAATGTAGTGAAGTGTCCCACAAATTCCAAGTTATTTCCCAAATCATGGAGTTTAATAAAAAATCCTGAAATCATATTTCCGCCTGAGGTCGAGAAAAATGAAACAATCATGCTAATTCTATAATCTGGTATTAGAAATAATGGCAAATAAACCAAACTGTTTACTAGATTTAGACTCAAAACATTAGTATATAAGTAACGCCAGAATCGTTTTGATTGATTCAATTGATTACTTAAGAAGAATACTATCACCGAATAAATTATCGCATAAATTGTTGCCGGAATAAAGTCTCTTAAATTTTGTAATACAAAATATGATCCGCAACTATACCAGTCTATTTGAAAAAAAGTTGTTTAATTGCTTTGTCAGTACAATTAGATTTTGACTCAACTGTTTTGGTGTTCATTTCTGAAGACTTTTAACTTTGTTTGAACTATTGCTACACAACTTACACATTGAATTAGTTGGGATATCCATACTATTAAAAAGAACAAGCGTAAATTATTGTTCACCATTTTGTCATTTGATAATATCTCAAAACAGCTTCGATTGTCATCTGATCCCAATTGAAAACAATCGTCAAATTTGCCCACATTTTTATCAAAAGACAGGGTTATAATTAATGCACTCAATGTTATGATTAATAGTTGTATTAAATACAGTTTCCATTCATAAAAATACACTTCATTTATGGCTCTCTTTAACAGAATTGTTATATCTTTTAGAGAAATAGTTTTCGACTTTTGTTTAATTTGTTTTACTTTTGTTTCACTAATAATATCTTCTTTGGATTCATTCAATTCTTCTGAGGTTTTATCTCTTAAACGAATAACACAATTGTCTTCACAATCCTTTGAGGCTATTGTCACCAATTGTTCGATCGGCACCTGATATGCATTACATATTATCCCACATTTTCTCAAATGTTTGTTTAGATTTTGTGGAGTTCCTGAATAGACACAAATACCTCCCATCGCCAGAACATATAATTTGTCGACCATTTCTAAGATATCAGAATTTGGCTGATGTATAGTTCCTATGATTGATACAGGGTGACAATCAATTGACTTTACAACTTTAAAAATCTATTTCTTAAAAACTATACATGATAGAAATTTAATTTAAAAAATAAAATGTGTTAAAACTCCGGGAGATTATGATATGACATGTTCAATATGTCTGCCATCTCTAGCAATGGAATGGCGGAGTCGAATCGCAAAATTAGCCATAACTGCTTTGAGAGTTTGAGGGGTGATCTTTTGAATTTCGATTTGAATTACAGTTTTGAGCTCTTCTATGGTCTTTGGATTAGTTGAATAAACTTTATCCTTAAGATATCCCCACAAAAAGAAGTCACATGGATTAAAGTCTGGTGAATATGGGGGCCAATCGATTCCTTTTCCACCAGTATGTCGGGGATAGTCTAAAGCAATCACCCTATCGTCAAAATATTCTTCTAAGAGATCGAAAACTTCAGCTGTACGATGTGGTCTAGCCCCATCTTGTTGGAACCACATCTGATCAAACTTTTCATCACTTTGAATGGATGGAATAAAATTATTTCTTATAATTTCTGAGTATCGTTGAGAATTCACTGTGTCATCAATAAATATAGCACCGAATATTCCTGAACTCGAGAGAGCACACCAAACTGTAACACGTTGAGGATGGAGTGACTTTTCAATCGCTAAATGAGGGTTCTCTGTCCCCCAAATTCTCCAATTCTGTTTGTTCACATAGCCATCCAGATGGAAATGTGCCTCATCACTAGTCCACAAATAATCTAGATCAATCTCTTGATTGTCTATAGAATTAGCCATAAAATTTGAGAATTCTAATCGTTGTTCTATTGCTTGATGTGTCAAAGGCTGATGTGTTTGAATTTTGTATGGAAAGAGCTGTAAGTCTTGAACTAATATTTGTCTGAATGTTTCTCGATTGATCCCAGCCTGTTGGGAACCTCTGCGAACAGATTTTCGTGGACTCTTCTCACAAATTTGACGGACAATTTCAATGTTTTCTTCAGTTCTAACAGTGGTGGGATGTCCAACATTTCCTACTCTATCGTCGGCAACACTTCCTGTGCGTTCAAATTTTGAAATTATGGCATTGATTGTTGGTCTTGAAGGGCCGTTGCGCACACTATACTCTCTCACAAAAGCTTTTTGAACTAAACTAGGACTTTTATTATTCGAATAATATTCCTTAACAATAAAAATACGCTGTAAAAGAGTGTAAGACGACATTTTTACTAAAAATTTAACAACAATTAAAAAAACTTTTGACATGCGCAAAAAAATCTCCCATATGTGTAGCACTTAACCTCAAAATTTGAACTTTATAAATATTAAGAATTTCGAGTTATAAACATTTAAAGTTGTAAAGTCAATTGATTGTCACTCTGTATGTTGTGCTTTAGTGCCATATCTTTGAGACATTTAATGATTACTTCGGCGATATTACTGTCCAAACCAGTGGTGGGTTCGTCACAAAGAATTAGATTCGGTTTATTAAAAGGTGTTA
>JAQGBR010000830.1:0-10766 GCA_034698525.1 Achipteria nitens | reverse complement strand
AGTTTAATATGCATTTTAGAAATCAAAGCTAGCTCAAACCGTTTAAAAGTTATTCAAAAAACAATTTGATTTTTTTTTATTGATTAACCTAATAAATCAAAAGATTTTAATTTATTTGAAGTTAACTCAATTAATCGTTCAAAAACTGCAAGTTTTTTGTTTTATATTCCCAATTAATGAAAAAACTAATCGATTTGAATAATTTAAATAATAGAACAATTTTTTATACAAATTAAAATTATTAATATCTTTTTCTCCACAAACAATTAAAGAGAATTTAAAAGGTTTAATCAATTTTTTCAATTATTTCAAATTTACTGTTTGTATTTTAGAAGAACATAATTAATAATACCGCAGTCAATTAATTTTAAAATACCATAATTCCATAATACGTGTTTATCTAAATATAAATAATTGTTTAATTCTGTCGAGTCTAAACAGAAATAGAGTTACAGTTTATTGAAAATACATCTGAAAATGTTTACCTGATTTTAATACGACCTTATTTTAAGACAAGCCTAGAATTTAGATTCATCAAGATCTATGGTTCCATTGAATAAAACATATCTTTGATAAATTTCATTGCTCAAGATGTTGCTCAACTTATAGTTATCAATAGTGTTGCCAACTATTGGAAACACCTTGATTCTCAAAGACTTATTGTCCTTCTCAAGGATAGAGTCTTTCCTTAAGAATGTTATCCCAGGGCAAAAAATTAAGAAAATTATGAGAATAAGTCTAATAATTTGGTTAAAAAAATAATTAAAATAAATTAATGTAAAATGCCATCAATTTTATATTGAATTAATTTTATCAATTAGAAAATTACAAAAAAAAGATGAATAGATTTTGAATATTAAACTTTCAGATCATTAATATAAAAAAACTGTAATATTTTCTAAAACATTTGAGTTTAACATTCATTTTATTGGCATTAATATTGGTTTAAAGCTTCAAAATGGTTTTTTGTAAATATGATTTGTAAATTTTTTCAATTACAGTGTAAATTATAATAGAAATTTATATTCAAAATTATTTAAAAACTGTTTATTTTATTCTCTAAAGCATATCTTTTTAATGTATTGATAATTTTATTTATTATTAGGATTACAAATCAATTATTTTATTTCATATTTATCGAGTTTTAGCCAGCATTTTGATATCAATTTGTAATAGATCGTTATTTATACTTAACCTAACCTAGAATTATGAGTTTATTAATTAGGTATAAGTTTCAGGTAATTATTTCAGATTTTAATTAATTAAAAGTTGATTGATAAAAATTTGTTTAAATTCTCAAAATTATTTTTAAAATTATAAATTTTAGTTCTAAATTAAGTATTTTTTAATGTTTTCATTAGAAAAAATATGCCCTTTTTTCGTGGCCAAACAATGAAATTTTGTTTTTTCATTAATATAGAGAAGAATTAGAAACAGTTTTACAATCCATGAAATAACAGTAGAAAAATGATAACTTATTTGATTATTATTAATCACTAATACTTAATCACTGATTAAACATCATCTCTATACATAACTTAGCTTTTCTTCGAAAAAGATAGTTAAAAATATAGTTATAAAAAAGATTAATTTTATTTTACATTTAACTTCTCTTCAAATAAAAAAAATTAATTTTAGTTTATAAGATTGTTTACAGTTTACTATTATTGCTTTTCTTAGCCTTCTTTGTATGGTTTTAAATAATTTTAAAAATGATAGAAAATCTATATATTTATTATAAAAAAGTTTATTGAATGACTTCGTTCCTGTTTTAAACCAAACTATTATAGTTTAATTTTTCATTATTTCAAATTAGCATTAGAAAGATATTTACAGTCTATGAAATTACAATTTAAAAATGTTAAGCGATTAACAGATTATTTTATGAAATTAACAAATTTTAATTATTATTAACTAAATCTATAAACAAAATTATATTTTTACAATTAATTATAAATTAAATTCATTTTAATTATTAGAGTTACAAAAAAAATTGAATAATTTTGAATATTCTAACTCTCATATCATAAATATTATTATAAACTGTTAATTTATTCTTTAAAATAATTGAATTTAACATTATTTAATTCAAATGAGTTTATGGATTGTTATTGTTATCCAATTGAGTGTTTGAATAAACCTTAACTATTATTTTTATTACAATTTTATTGGAAGACATATAGTAAATTCAAAATAAAGTGAATTCAACAGAATATTTGACATAAAACCAAATTTTTCAATTTTATATTTTCTACACACAAACCATAAAATTTTGTTTTTCATTAATTCAAAGTAGTATTAGAAACAGATTTACAGTCTTTGAAATAACAAACAAAATCTGTTAAGTGATTTACTGATTATTTAAAGACATTAAAATTTCTTTTAAGTGAAATTAAATCAAATATATAATACTAACTAAAAGATTAATAATAAAAATAGACTTATAAAAAATATTTAACTTTTAAAGTCAATCCAATCTGTTATATGATTTGATCAGTCAATTAAAAATTGTAAAATTTTAAATTTAATTACAATTTAAAGGCTTTTGTAAACAAAATATCTCTTAAATTCTATATCAAACAAATATATACGTAATTAATATCATTTGAAGTTTAAAATAAATCCTATCTTAAAAACTGTAAATCTATTTTGTTTATTGCTTAGAATTAATGAAAAAATAAATTTCAGTTAATTTGGATCGACAAATAAGACTCTTTTTTGTTATGGATTTATTCCATTACGATAATTAATTCATTAAAATTTGACATATTTGATTAAAAGATTTATATTTATAATTAATAAAAATTCGAATCTTTTTATTTTAAATTCACCTGGTATTTGATAATTGTTTTTCTTGACAAAGTAATTTAATGTAATCGCAGTTAATCAAAATAGATAGTTTCAGTTCCTTTAATTAATTATAAGTATCAACTTTTGTCTTTTTCAGTTATTTGCTTTTCAGTTGCTTTATTTTGTCATTTGTTAATAAAAATTGTTAAAAGGTTAAATGTTAAGTTATAAATTTCTTTGGTTTTCTGTCCAAAAGATGAATTTTTAGTTTTTTAATTAATTCAAAGTATAATTAGAAAAAGAATTACAGTCTATGAAATTGCAATTGAAAAATGTTAAGAGAATAACAAATTATATTTTATTTTTACATCTCTTTTCATTTTTTGAAACTTCATTGGTTAAACTTTGTTTAATTCAAAAAATTATAATTTAAATGCATATAAATTTTGGTAAAATTATTATGAAATTTAAAAATTGAGTTATCAAATAAATAAAGGTAGATTTACCAAACAATTACTCACTATTTCTTTCTCAGGTATATTTAAATGTGTTCACAAAACTACAAAGAAATTAATTCTCATTTATAATTTGTGCCTTCCCTCATATTTAGCGCTCAAACATCACACCATATCATAGCCTTTAAGGCGCATAGCCTGAGCTCATGCTTAGGGCTCTCATAACCATACCCGCCCAGAGCTTTGTTATATCTCTTCTTATGTGGCTCTCATAGAGTCCACAACACAGTAGTGTTGTTTTAACCATTTCTGGTTATACTCTCATTAAGTGTTAATTAAATTATTATTTTGTAGTGAAATAAATACTATTTTTATATACATTGTGTCATTGTGTGTATAAAAATTATAAATAATGTCAAATAATTACAATAAATCTTTGTGAATCACATATTTACTTTATTAAATTAATAATTAATAATTAGAGTTAGAGTTAAGTAAAATTATGAATTAGATCTTTTATTGCAAAAGTTTGGTTTTTCAGTAATTCTCTTTTTGATTAGTAATATATTTACAGTTTATTAAATTAAGTGTTTATACATTAAATTATAACAACAGAATTAAAGAAACTGTAAAATCATAATTTGAATAATATCGTAAAGTTTTATTGAAACTATTAGTTTTATTCAAGGTATTTGAGTTGATTACCTTTATTATTTTAATAATTCTTGAAATTATAATTTTATTTTATAAAAAAGTTATAAAAGATTTGGGAGGCAGTTTTTTAAAAAACTGGAAAGCCAATAGGAATTAGCCCAAAGGGTTAATGTTTGGGTTTTCATTAATTTAAAGTATAATTAGAAACAGAGTTACAGTCTTTGAAATAATTACAACCGAAAAATGTAAAGCTATTAATATATTATTTAAAGAAATTATATTTTAAGATAAAAATTTTATTATTTTAATTTTATTTTGGCCAATTTTTGTATCAGAAGTTTCATTGGATAATGCAACTTATAGTAAATTGCCTTTAGATTCAAATGAAACTCAAAAAACACATCGGTTAATAATTTACATTAAATATGACTTTAGTGCCAAAAACAAATTTGATATTTTGATTAATTTTACTAAAAATCAGAAGTACCTTTACAGTTTATTAAGAGTAATTTTGAAACAAAATTTAAATGTTTGAACAGTTTATTAATTTAAATGTATAAATAACTTCAAATTAATATAATGCGAAAACATTTGTTTTGATTGAAATGCAGTAAATTATAAAATACTTTATAAGTTAAAAAATAGAGGTATAAAAATATGAGATATTTGACTATTAAACCATCTTCAGATTAATTTTTTTTATAAACTATTACTTCATTTATATTTTAATTCTCTAATTTAAAAGTTTTAATAAACAAGAAATTATTTCGACTCTTAACTAAATAAAGCGTTAAATAAGTGAAGACTATAAGTAAAAACTTATAAATTTAATTGAAAAGCAATTAAAAACTATATTAAGTTATATTAATTTAATTTTAATAATTTGAAGTATAAAAAGTTTTTGATTAAAATAATAAAATCTAAGATCATTAATAAACTGATATTTTTATTTATAAAACATTTGAGTTTTATATTCGTTTTGTTAACATTGATTTTGGTAGATCTATAGCCTATAGTTTTTTAAATAATATTTAAGTTGCAAATTAATAGTATTCGCTAACTTTTTAATGTCATTTAATCAGAAATGCCTTATTGAATGAAATTTGATTGAAGACTATGTTGTGAGTATAAACAGTGATTTTGTAATAATTTTTAACTTTTATAATGCATTTTAAATATTCTTTCGTAGCTGGAGTTGTTGGAACTGAAGCTTATTTTTTGAAACTACCTTGTTTCATCGGATATAATTATATCAAGAACTAGAATACATCTCATATTTATATTTGAATAATGTATATTAAAATTATTAGAAAAATTAATTCATAAAAAAAAGTAAAACTAAGTTTTTGTTCAAAAATATTTTCGCTACTCTTGGCTCCAAAACGAAATAATTCAATTTTTTGATTAATTTCCCTAATAATTAGATATAGAATTACAGTTTATTAAAATTTTTGAAAAAAAGTTAAACTTGTGCACCTTTTTTAATTTAAATGTTTAAATAACGTCAAATTAATATAATCCGAAATTAAAATTTTTTAATTGAAATTTTGAAACAAAATCTATAATTTAATACTAATTATACCAAATATAAAATAATCTAAAAGGCTACCAATGTTAAACGCATTTTATATCAAATAAATTTTATAAACTATGACTTAATTTTATAGACCATTTTTATTCTACAGATTTTTTATTTGGAAAATTATCGGAAATACTTTTTCAAATTTGAAAGTTTGAGCAATAAAATTTTCTTTTGAAATATATCAAATTTACCTTACATTTGCAGCATTTCGAAAAGGTCTGTTATAGTGTGTTGAAGAACATTATACTGATCAAAATAAAAACGCGGTAACAACTTTCCAGATCACTCAGGGCTAACATCAAATTGAAACTAAATTATAAGAGGGTTGCTATGAATTCAAAATAAATTCAAAGACTGGAACTGAAGCATTTAAATTTAAAAATAAAAAAATACAGGATTATAGAATGAAAAGGTGAAATACATTCATCCTTTTATGGTAAATAGGGTGTCATAGAATCGATGCATTGATTCCTATTTATAATGAAATACAAATCTAAATTAGTTTGTCTCATAAAGAGAATTAAACTTGACAAATTTGATTAACCTCTCTTTAATTAGATTTGTTAATCTAATAAATACTCAACTTTTAGTTGAATTTAAAAACATATTTATATTATTATAAACTGTAATTTTATTTTCTAAAACATTTGATTTAAACATTCATTTTTTGGTAATAGTATTGGTCATTGATCTCTGTTTTATTTGTAGATAAATTGCTATGAATTATTCTATCATTATTTATCTTGGATATCTCAATTAAAACGATTTCAATCTATTCATAATTTATTGAGTCTGCGATAGATTATAAAAATTATTACTTTTGTTTTGAATTATAGTTTGTTTTTTAATTCTTAACATAAATTTGAATTTTGGTTAAATCGAGTCTAAAAATAAGAACATAAAATGTTTTTAATGATAAGTCAAACAATTTGCGGCGAAATCTTTTCCAAACAATTACCCGATACATTTTACATTAATTTAAAGTAATTTTGGAAAAATGTTTACAGTCTTTTAAATAACAAATGAAAAATTTTAAGCTATTAAACCGTTACATTCTTTGAAATTATGAATACATTCGAAAATGTTAAGCAAATGAAAACTTTGAATTCACATTTAGATGTACAAGTGTATTTTTAGATCTAAAAGATATATTAAAGTTATGATACAAATTAAAAGCTGTAATTTTATAAATAAGAGCTAAACTTTAATTTATATTAATTTCATCGAAGAAATTCAGTAGAAAGAAATGCTTATCTGTAAAGAATTACGCATAGTCCTGTTCCACAGACAACAGTTGCAGCCAGTACAAAGTTGACTGAGCGCGTGGTACAGCTCCTATTCGCCCCCTATAGATCACTGCAATGCCGGGCTGTTAACTAAGATCCGATTAATCGGTGGCTGTGATGACAGTGGATAACAAACATTTGCTTTCTATGAAAACTATCAAATATTTTATTTATTATTTAAAATAATTTTTCGTTTTAAATCAATTCTTATTTAATAGTTTTGTATTTTTGAAAACCAATATATAAAAGTTTTTATATAAATAATAGTTCGGTTTAACTCTAAATTCAAAGAAATTCATTTGCATTATAGTCATTTTTTAATAGGTTCAAAACTGTAAATGTATTTTTATTTATATCTAGAATTAATGAAAAATCTAATCTATTTTAATTTGGAGACGAAAATTATGGCACTCCAATCAAACTCTTTTTTCATTCAATCATTTGTTCCCCATTTCCTTTCCTTCAGTTTTTCAATTCAAAAAGCAATGCTTTCTCTTTTTGAGTCAGTCTTTCACTGAACTCCAATCCATTCACTTGTTTTTCAGATTGACTTTCACTCAATTTTGTGATTCAAATCAGTTTTCAGTTTCAAAATTCAATGTCTTTTTTAACTCACAATTCACTTCAATAAAAATTTTGATTTTGTTTTTCAATTTTTGTTTTGTTTTCATTTCATTTCAAACATTGTGAGAACAATTGGGACAACAAAATAAACCACATATTTTTGGGTTTTATTGTTTTTGTAAATTTCATTAGAAAAATAGAAAACGATTATACGCTAAAAGATGAAAGTTTAGTTTAATTTAATTAATACAATTTAAAATTTTAATAAAAGTTTAGCTTAACTCGAAATATTAAACATTCAAATTCTTTTGCTTTTAAGTTAAATAATTTTTAAAACTCTAAATAATATTTTGTTTTAAATAATTTGGATTAATAAATTGAGATGTTTTCTTAATCTGCTTTCCTCAAAATTTAATTGTAAGCTATCAAGTATTTATCTTAAAATCTCGACCAGTAAACTAAAATTTAATTTTTTCATTAAATTAAAGTAGGATTAGAAAAATATTTACAGTCGCTTGAAATAAAAATAACAAAAGAAATCTGTTAATCGATTCACAGGTCATTTAAAGACATTAAATTTGCTTAAGGTAGAAAAGTTAAACAATTTCAGTATCTGTTGTTAAAATTGCATAAAACTTCACCACAGATAGTAAATTACCTCGTCATTGCTCGTCTTGCTCTTTTCATCAAAAATAAATCTTATTTCAACTTTGATTAATTGTAACATTTTATTTCCAATATTAAAGTTTTTATTACAGTTTCAATAATAAATTGAATTTTATTGTTTATACTAAAACTTTATTCAACAAAAACTGATTTTCAATAAAAAATGATTTTATATAAATAAGAGTTTCGTTTAACTTTAAATCAAATTCTTTTAAATTAATTTGAATTAAAGTTAAATAATCGGTCAAAAACTGTAAATATATTTTGATTTTTATAAAGAATTAATTAAAAAACTAATCTATTCCTTTTGGTTTTCATCAAAAACAGCTTCATTTTCATCAAGCGACTCTGTATTTTTATGAAAACTTCGTCTTATATTTCTACCAATTAATTTCCTAATCAGACAATTAATTAATAAAATATTGATCTAATCGCCTATATAACAATGATATATCAATAAAAACTCTATAACAAACGAATTAGATGTCATTTACGGTTGGGAAACTGTAAATTTATTTTGATTTATGTTTGAAATTAAAGAAAAACTATTCTATTTTAATTTGGAATATACACAAGAATTCTTTATTGTGTTTCAATTTAAATACTTTTAAAGAGTTAGGTAAGGGTCAGGTTAATTAACTTCAAACATTTGATTCATTTTTGTGCCATTCTTGCGGTTTTTTAAATAATTTAAAAGAATTTTAAAAATGGAATGAAATCAATTTATTGAAAAACAAAGAGATGATTCATAAAATTGTATAATAATTGAATAAAATAATTGGTGGAGATTTCAATAGAAAAAATTCTCGTTGAATGATGGCCCGAAAGAATTAAAATTTTGTTTTTCACTAAATCAAATTAGTTTTAGAAACAAATTTACAGTCTTTGAAATAACAAACGAATGTTTAGCGATTTATAGATTATATAAAGATATTAATTTTTTAAGTTAGAAGATTAAAACAGGCTGTTGTTAAAATTGAATAAAGTTTCACCACATATGGTAGATTATTTCGTGCATTTTAATATATGAATCGATTTATGTTAAAACGTGTTAACTCTGAAACCATAGTTTTGAGAAAACGCGAGAAAATGATTTTAATAACAAAATATTATTCAAAAACAATGTAATTGAAAATTGAAAAATCTAAGCTTTAATTATTTCGCGCGCCATAAGTAATGTTATTTTAATTATTGAATTGTATTCATATGCAGTTAACTTGTTTTATAACATTGTTTTTTGTAAATTGCTTTTAATCTTTTACTTCAGCAAAAATTAATATTTAGAATTGCTTTTAGTAGAGTTTTGATATTTGCTTTCATCTATAGTTTTCGCTTAGTTTTCAGCAAACATTTCATTAAAACTTAATTATTGTTTCCTTTTTTATTGTCTCAAAAGTCTAGTCTTAAAGTTAATGATTGAGATATTTATTTAAAGATTACTTAAACTCAGGGATGCGCAAGGTCCGAGACGGCTAGGGAGGGGTATATTGACTTAGGGGAGGTATTTTATCCAAATTTTCTAGGGAGGGATTTAGGGGAGGGTAAAATGGCGGACAAAAATGGCGATTAAAATGGCGCCGATTTTACCGGAAGTGGAGTTTTTCGGCTAAATCACCTGTAAATTCGGTTATTAAGGGCTTAAACTAGTTTAAACAAACCTAATAGTCATAAATCCTTTTATTATTGTAATAAAAGCAAAAATAAAGAACAAAATGACGCCAACAAAATGACGCGTTTTCGACGCCAATTTTTTCAGTTTGGCTGCCATTTTCCCGGTTTCGCGCGGATTTTTTGGGGAGGGGGCCTATTTTTCTCCTTTTTTCTACGCAGGGGTATTTTCCCAAATTTTTTCGGCTAGGGAGGGGTATTCTAAAAAACCACCCCCCTTGCGCATCCCTGCTTAAACTCTATGAGAGTTAAGACTCACTTTTAAATAAAAATAAACAAAAAATTACTCTAAAAATCACAAATTAATTGGAAATTCACTCACAAATTGATGTCTATTTCCTTTTAAATTCTAATTTTAAGACTAATTCACTGAAATATTTTTTTTGTTATCATTTTTCTAATTAGGGATTAAATTTTGAAATTGCTTTAAATAAATAGATATTGAGTTTCATTTGAGTTGTTTTCAAATCTTTCATAATTTCAAATGTTTTTAAAATACATTAAATTTAATGAAATTTTATCTCATTTTTTAAAAATTCACAGCAAATAAGTTGTTTCCAATATCTCCAGTCAATGGGATTTTCCCGACCCCACCGACCAGTATTAACTCAAACACAAGGAGCCAATCACCACCTGTGACACAAGGGGAGTCACTCCCGGGGCCGTCAAGAATGCATCCACCAGCCTTGTGGCAAGATATGATGGCGCTTCATTTGTCGCCACTTAAATCGGCAATGGGCCTTATGCCATTCCCGTATGCTCAAATGCCCCCATATTATTTTCAAAATGAACAGCACATATACAACAGTATTTTGACAAAATAAATTTCACCTAAACGAAAATTCTGAAATGATCCTGGATTTTGACAAAAGACAAACTAATTTGGAATCTACGAAGACATCACACAACACCAGAATGTTTGTTGAGTACAGGTCTGTCTCTCCCGGTCAGTAAGAAATGTTTTAAAGTTATGTGAAACAAAAGTTCACAAAAAAAATTAAACATTGTTTGAATTATTCAGAACAATACTCAGTCTATTCGTAGACTTTTCATAATTTAATTATTCAGATATTTGTCTGAATAAAAATCAATTTTCATTTC
>JAQGBR010000829.1:0-10776 GCA_034698525.1 Achipteria nitens | reverse complement strand
GTATAGAATTGGTCACAATTTAGTATTACTTATAATAGGGATTACATATTGGGTATGAAAATGATTGATATATTGAAATGGATTGAAATGGATAAGAATCAAATGAGTGGATAAGCAAATTAAATTCAATAATAAAAAATTATCCTCAAAATTGATTTTTACTGAACATTACAAACAAACTTGAGTTCAATTGAATTAAAATATACTCATTTGAATTCTGTGCGCCTATTCTTGAATCTCTTAAATCAATAAATGACTTAAATTTGTAAACAAATGTACAAAATATAATTGAATATACATTTAAAAATAGTTTGAATTTTTTATTAAGTTTTCAAAACATATTTATTATTTTCGTTCACTCCTATAGTTTAAGGTTAATAGAATTAAATTAAATTTGGAATTTGGTGTTTGGTCTATTTTCAGGAATTAGTTGAAATATTTGTATTAATGAAATAATGAAATGTTTGGTTTGAGTCCATCGAAAATAAAAGAATTTTTATTAATGTTTTTTTTGAAAATTCATTTTAAATTCAATTCTAATTTCATTTAAAGAACAATATTTGACAGAATTAATTAGGAAATAGTTTAGATGAATGTATGCTTCAATTAATAATATAATAATCAAACGATAACTAATTAACGTTTACTCAATCATAAATCGATTGATATCCAGTCAAATCTAGTCCTCAACTAGATTCCTATGAGTTCTCTAATAGACTATGATTTGGGTTAACTTTATATACAAATAGAGTCCAATCAATCCAAATGTTATAATTAAATTCATTTCCGCACAAATCAAATGAAAAGTTAAAATGTTTCCGATTGACGCAAAACTTGTAAATCATCTGTTAATTGACTTATAAATAGAGGTTTAATGACTACGATTAGAGGTTAATATTAGAAATTGCAGTGACTTAGATGTACAGGATCATTGATAACAGATTTTTGTTATTTACTAAAATATTTTTCAATAAATATTATCCTAAAGTCCTAAAATCCCGCGGGTTATCTAAGAAAGTTAGAGAATTTATAGCAGAAATATATGCGGGTTATCTATGAGGTGCCGGGTATACAGTATACAAATTGTAATTAAAATTGCAATTAAAAAATTATTTATTGAAAAGTACTTGATTTTTGGTATTAATAACAAATATTAAAGTCATATTTAGTTAAATTAAACATTAAGATCCTTTGAAATTATTGTCGGAATCGCTTTAAGGCACCTCACTCAAATCAGATATTGTTATTGGTGACAGGAACTTGCACGAACTCCTGTGCGGGTTATACATTAGGTGAGGGTTATCTATTGATACTAAATAGCTTATAAAATAACTATATTTTGAGAGCTGCGGGTTATACACACGGGGGAGGGGTATCTATTGGACTTTAGGGTAACTTTCATTAAATAATATATTTGGTAAAATGAGTTAACATTAATATAACGAATGACTTTAATTTTGAAATTTAAATTCAATTTATGTAAATATATTATTTTAATATTGAAAATGAATTCGTTCATAAATGTAAACTAGTACAGTTCAGTATAATAGTTTACTGTAGATGAAAACCATAAAAAACTTTTTCTGGGCTCACATTAATATAAATGTCTTTATTTCAGAGTAAATATATTCAGAAAAATAGGTTTATTAATAAATGGATATTACAGACAGACATTTATCAATACATTCATTCATCTTTTCGGAAATGTTCAGATATTTTCTCTATTTTTTGCTTAACATTCAGCCATAAAATAAATGTTTGTCTCAAAAAGCAACTCAACTCTAAAATTGTTGAAATATTTATTTTTACTGTAAATTACGCACAAAATTGCATATTATTTGTTAAATAAGTTTAAGAGTAGTTTTGCTCTCAGTCTTCACATTCACTTCTATAGCAAAGATATGAGAATTGCTTTTTTATTTCTTTTTGAGTTCAGCTCAAAACTGGTTTATTTGAAACTTATTTTCAAATGAAATTTAAAATTTTAATTCAATCATTTTTTCCTGAAAATCAATAAATTTTAAAACTAGTCTTATGTTTGTTTCAAATCTAATATTGATTTGATTTAAAATGTCTTTTAAAAACTTATTCTTAGTCTCAATGAACACAACATTTTTCAGAATATTTTTGAGATTAGTTTTGATATCTTAAATGTTTTGTATATAATATTGAGTAAAATGTAAACTTAGGTTCAATTTTAGATTATTACTAGAAATTCCAGGAAAACAATTCTAAATTTACATTATTTTAATGTTCGTTTCTCACGTATTTGGATTGTTGCATGCTAATTTTAACTAGAACCAACTATTTATCTATGATTTATGTTCGATGTGTTCAGAATTGATTCAAACTGAGTATTCGCACGAAAAATGTAGTTTTCATTGTATTGAATGCGACAAAAATGCTTATCTTTACAGCGAACACAAAATTGAAAATCCATTGCATTTCTCAAACTATTTGCAGCACTTTTTCTGTGCATTCATTTTTCACTGAAAAGTTTTATTTTTATTTTTCAAATATTCTTTTCTTTTCTGCATTTCGTTTGCATTGACTTTAATAGCGTTCAGTCAAATGTGTCGACTATTTCAGTGACTGACTGCTTGTCTGACTCTCTAAATGCATGTTATTTCATGTCGAGTGAAAATAATTTCCTTTCAATCCTATTTGCCGTTAGATTTTGATTGTTAGCAGAAAAAACTTTTCTTTTTCTTACATTCCTTATGAGAATCGCACAGAATATTCTAGTTTTTGTCATTTTACAATTCTCTCTCTCTCTCTCTCTCTCTCTCTCTCTCTCTCTCTCTCTCGAATGTATTTTATTTCATTATTTCAAACCTGACTCAAAATTTTGTTTAATATTATTTTTGAGTCTAACTTTTGTTGAGTCAATTTTCGGTTCAATTCTTCTATTGTGTGAATATTCAAGTGTTTGTCTTACATTTGAATTATTTCTTTTCACTATTATTCTGATCTTATCGTTGACTCATAGAGTTTTTAATAAAATATTTATAAAATAGAAGCGAAAAAAGATTTTTTTTATATTTGTGTTTCAATTATATTTGAAAATAAAGAATTCAAAACTTGATTTGACATAAGAGTAGGTCTTCTATTCTTTAGTGAATTCATGTTTTGATTTTGGATTTGTATGCGTCCGTAAACCAAAATATAATATGATATTCAAGTGGTGTCATATTCAAAATCAAACCACAATTTCTTTTTCGCCTTTTCTTACGCCACTATTTCTTCTGTCGCCAAAAATTTATATATATTTGTGTGTATTTGACATAAGTTTGATAAAAATGATGTCAAACTCAAAGCCATATTCACAGATGAAGAGCTGTCGCTTCTCTTCTTTTGACTTTATTTTGGAGTTTTGTGTCCATATCTCTGAATCCCTATTTTATTCCATATAAGGAACAGTAAAGTTCTTCACTTCTTCAGCTCTGAGTAGACTTTGTTTGAGTTGAGAGAGAGAGAGAGAGAGAGAGAGAGAGAGAGAGAGAGAGTATAGTTAAAGTAAGAGTAGGAAAAATGTTACAAATAATATATTACTCGGATTGGAGATGGCTTTGATCGTAATGACCATTTACTGGATCAGCTTATGTTCTGTCAATGTATGAAAGACTGTTTCAAACTGTGAGTCATTCCAACAGAGTTTGTGAGACAATAGTTTTGTTGAACAGAGTTTTTGCTCTTCTCTGCGCTCCCTTTTCTCTGTGTGTAAATCTCTCACAATTTTATTTCCTATCCATTAGTTCTGTAGTAGAGAACAAACTTTTTGTTTGAGGATGAGGTCGATCCTTAAAAAACAAGAACCTCTAACCAGACTTAACCAGTGGTGAAAGCCGTTAGAACTTGCGCTGAGTGTAACTCTAGTCGGATGCCTCTCTCCTTCCAATTCTATTAGAGAAAAGGCTGAACCGAACACTTAGATAATCGCTTAATCAAATGCGGTAAAAGACTTTCTCTCTGCCCAACACTTCAATCATAGTCTTTATAAATAAATTCGTTTCGATAATTCACTTTTACTCGGAGTTCAATATTTACTGACATTATTGTCAAAATGACCTTACATCTTACATTACTCTTAGACTCTACATTACTCTTGGTAATTTTATTATTTTCCATTCCTAAAATTCTACTCAATCATTGCCCGATCATTTTAGAACTAATTGAATTGAATTGTTCTGAATTTCTTGATTTTAAAAAGTTTCAATTATTTTATTGAGAAACTTATTGAGCAAAGGATAGCCTCTGGCAGAACAAACCTCTTATTTTCAATTTATTTTATTCTTACTCTTAATTGGAAATCATATTAAAGTAAGACATTATACATAAGTCTCTGGATTTAACGTTTTATTCTAGAAATAAGTTTTTTATAATTTTGTTTTTTATGCGATAATTAGTTATCTGACCTTTAAATCTGTCATTTTGTGCTCGATATTTGACAGGCGGTTAGTGATTGAACTTAACATTTGTTTGTCATTTGAAATAAATTGTTTTTAATACAAAACAAATAATGTGTTTCCAATTTTATAATCAAAAATTTGATTAAATGTTTTGAAACATTTTATTTGTAATTTAAAAAAAGATATTTTTATAAAGAAATCTAATCTAAAACTTGCAATTTTAGATTAGATTTTGATAAATTTAAACTTATTATCAAAAACATTGAATAGAAAAATAAAATATACAATTTTTCAAATATTTTGAACATTTAAATTGGGGTTTGTTGTCATACACACACACTCGCAATGCAAAAGATACTTGTTAATATAAGGTCAAGCATTCCCAAAATAGTTTTCTAATTATTAGATACGATATAAAAATAGATTTTTTATTTTTTTAACGAATTTTTCATTCCATTTGGTTTAATATCATTTTTATTGGTTTTCTAATTGAAATCAAGTTTTTGTTAATTTAATTAATAAATACTTTTCTTGTTTGTTATAATTTTATTGGTGACATTCCAGTTATTTTTGCTGTATAATTGATAAATGTGTGTCCGTTTTGCTAAAATATCACTTTAGTTAGTCTATCGATTTATTAAATGAAATAAATGCTCTTTCGATTCAAATTAATTGAATTTTGGATAACAGATTTTAATGTACTTCATTCTGTGCTCTACATTTGAATAAAATTCAATACATGTACTCCAATATTATTTTCAACTGATATTAATCCGCGACGAATCCTATTATATTTTGACCACAATTTCTATAAAACGGAAAATGTTTGCAAAAATTGATTTCACATTTTAGTAATAAATGTTAAATATTTGCATAATTTTCATATATTTATATCAAAAAATTATGCATTTATTGCAATAATCCTTATGTGAGTAAAACTATATTAACACCGATTACACTGTTTTTTGGAATTCAAATAAAATCCTGTAATAATTTATCCAATGGTTTGCTGTCAAATATCTTATGGTAACCGACCGTTCAATTACTGATAGAAGAGTTCCGTTTATCTCTCATTTGATTCGATTATTTTCTCATTTCCTTTGATGGCAAACTTCTTCATCTCCTTTTGTTAATTGATTTTTGATAATTTTTCTTTTGGCAACGGATCTGTTTTCGAGTTCTGTCTTAATTTATGTCCAATTTTGGGGTAATTTTTCACTTTTGTCTCATAACTCAACTAACGATTGATTTTCTAATTTAATTATTTTGTATTCAAAACAAATAACAGTAAAACTATAAAACAAAAAAACTGATGTATTGATAATAAGAATGAAGTTAACCATTAAATATTGAGGTTAATTAGATAATTGCCATCCAATTAATTGTATGTCTGTTTCTGAGTTCTTCTATTTGTGTTGAAAAAGTATTCTCTTTGTCTCTATATTTGTTAATTGTCTGCATTTCACTCAGTATTTGAAGTAACCAATATTCTAGAGTACTCCAGGCTATTAATTAATGATAGCTGGTTCAATTTAGTATGTCATTGATTGACTTACTTTTCAACTGTTCAATATTGATTCTAATGTACCTTTTTGATTATTTTTAGTAAATTATTCTTGATATTTTGCAATTTATATAATGAACAATGTGTGTGCCCTTGGTTGAATATCTCTGTCAAAATAAGTGAGTGTGAGTCAGACTGAGTTCCAGACATTGAATCCAAAAAATAAAAGTTAAGACCAAATGAAGAAACTTTTGATTTGTTGTGTAATTCCTATCCATAAGAGTTACCGGTAATTGAATTTTCGATTATAATAGCGATTCATTGAACAGTTGATTATTATTAGTGTTGTTATTATGAGCCAAATCTTATCACAGAGTGTCTAAACTGGGCTGTAATAAACTGACACAATTTATATATCTGTTTTCCTATAACTTTATTTTTGTTGAATGTGTTGGCGTCAGCACAACATTAATTTTGGTCACAAATCAATCCAATCGATTCAACACATAGTCTGTTGTATATTATATAAACTGATAGTTTGTTCTCTACTCTCCTTCTTCTTAAACATATGATATATTTCTACTGCATTTCAATTTTTCGGATGTCTTGTCCTCTGCTGTGACTTAAATCTTATAGCATTGACTCTTATAAGTTCACAGAATCTAATGAATACTGTATTGGATGACATTATTGGTGACGTCTGTCCGATATATAAAAACAACTGTTTGTTCACTGATTTAATTTGAATTTTTAATCATTTGTCGATATATTGTGTCTGTTTTTCGCTCGAATACCAATTTTGTCTGATTTGCCATAAATTGTGTTCATCTGATTTGTTTTGAAATGTCATTAATTTTTTTGGTCGAATAATCGTAATAAAAATAAAACTCTTTAGTCTCCGACTTATTCTCAATCGTATCGTTTGTCGTATGACTTTTCTAAGGAAATGATTGGGTGATTAACTGAAGAGTTATGAGTAAGACTCGAGTCGTGATGTGTTGTCATTATCTCATAAATACTCGTCGGTTTCATAACTTCTTGTGTCTTATTTATTGCCACCAATAAAGTGGAAACCAAAATATTGAAAAGAATTGAATGAATTTCTATAAACATTAGCGCAGATCAAATGGCGTTCCTCTACTAAATCCTTTTTATGGCGTATTTTCATCAATATATTTAAATTTCGTTAATTAATAAATTATCCGATGGCTAACTATAGCTTAAAGGCATTGAATAGTTATGATTAACATTAATCTGTTGTTTGGCTTTCATTTGAGTTTAATTCTCAATTCATTCGCTAATACTGTGCCTTAATTTGCATACATTTCCGCAAAAACATATTTGTTTAGCCTTTTCTCTGAGTAACTCTACTTTTAATATTTGCTTATATCTCATGAATTAATAATATTTTTATTTGAATTTTTATTATTTTTTCATTCATTCAATTTTATTACTTATGTCTGACAACTGAAGCCAAAATGAATTTCTTTTATTCTTATTATTTATTTATTTATTTTGTAATTTCTAGTTATTATTTTATGTATTATCTTTGACATCAATTTTCTTGTGATTGTCATAAACACAGAATTAAATAGAATAAAAAATAATGTTTATTATCATCCGATCAAAGCATCCGCAATAAATTGAATGTCTGCTCTCTTTTGTGACACTATTTTCTGGTTGAGACTAACCATTGAGTCCAATGGCAAAACAAAAGTTGAATATTGTTTTATCGCCACTGGATCTAAATTGCAAAACTAAACCCATTTGTCTAATCGCAAGAATCACATCCCATCCGCCTATCAGTCGTATCCATTCGTAAAACTATTTTCCACTACCAGACCAACCAGTTTTTGTCTTTTATTTCTCATTAAACTTCTTTTTAGTCTGTGCAAGGGGTTAACTATTCTTCGGTGATTATTCAAATGAGTAAGTTGATCTATTATTTATTTGTGTAATATTAGTTTCATGCTAAATTTTATTTGAATTAGTGCTATGACATTATTAATACCCGGGATAATGAATTGAATGATAAATTATCAAGATAGTTACGCTAAGATTTCTAAGATTTCATTCATTTTCATCACTCGAACCTAATTTCACTCCTGGGAGTGCTGTGCGTATTATTATTATTATCATTAGTGGAAGCGTCTATTTCTCCTTGAAATCATTTATTGTGACCATCATTGAAGTGAGTGCTCACGACTTATGCCTCGAACACAATACTAATTGCATACGAATGACATCATAACCGTTTAGAATCTATTTCTAATATATTTTGCAAACGTTTATTCACAGCATATGTCTCATCCCTTTCTTTTTTGTGGTTATGAGCTCATCTCAAAAGTAAATATCACTCAACAAAAAACATCAAACTTTTCTTGCTTTAAGTCATGTCGAGGTCTTATTTGATGAAAACAATTTTTTTAATGTCTTTCGTTTATATGTTAATATATTTTGTAGTCAAAGTCATAGATATTTCTTTTTTTATTCCTCGACACTAATATTGGTTTTATATGTGCTTTAAATCGATTCCCGATAAGTTTTTGACATATCTCTATGAAAATGTTGTGTTGACTATAAAAATATTTGCAAAAAACATATATTTATTCAGCAGTTTGTGTGTCATTCACTCGTCTGCTGTTTCCTCTTCTTCTTCTTCTGTTACCACTTCTTAATATGAGATACAGTTATGCAGATATTCGTTGTGAGACATTAGTGCACAGAATATTGGCTTAGAGTCTGTTATCGCAAAATGAGTTCATCACTTGCACTGGCATTCGTGGATCAAACAACACACTTGTGTTTATAAACTACAATATTCTGTGAGGTTTTTAACTCATTTGTGTTTTGCTATTAATTTAAGCGTAAATTTGATTCAAATCACGTCTTGTTATTAGTTTTAAAACAGACTTTGTTTTGATTTTCTGTAAACTCAAAAATTTTGGTTTAAATTTGTGTCGAAATGTTTTATAAATCAATTGAAAAATTGAAAAATTATTCAAAAAACTGTCCCTAATTTAAATAAAGGTCTTTTGTGTGAAATTTTTTCATCAATTTATTCTTTGGATGTTTTAGCTGTTGTTTTGTTGGATAAACATCTATCCATTTGTCTAATTAACTAGTTTATTCAGCATATTTAACTAGATTCTTCTTATTGCCGCAATTTTAGCCAAAATTCTATAATGAATTCCCAAACAATTTATTTAATGTCTATTCAGAAATTTAAATATTAGATTAAATTTCAGTAAAATCTGTTCTCTAAAATAAATTCACTGTTAATTAAGTATTGATTTTGAGAGCAAAACACTAAATTAAGAGTAGAAGAAGTGAAGTCTTTCCTCACTCTTTATGTATGAGTTAACCACTCATTGAAATTCATTATCTCTCTCTTGAATGAAAAAATAGTTTATAAATGAAAAACTACAACAACTGTTGTTAAACTTGTGTTTAATGAACTGTATTTTGCTTAATATACCAAACATCAAACCAGTAAATTTCAAATGATTACTTTTTTTTGATACTAGACTAATACCAGGCCTATTGTTAAGAAGCCCTCTATTCTTGCTTTTGATTCATTTAATTACTGACTCAATGAATGGATTGTTATTTTACTTTAATTGTATATAATTTTTTTATGTGACTCTAAACTAATCATACAATCGATATGAAACATGTCATCCGATTTGTGTGCAAAACGTTTTAATTATCCAATCAATCAGTTGCTGAACCTCTCGTTTTAATGAGTTATTTATTTATGATAACATCTGCTTTTCATTTGTCTCATGAATTGATGCCAAACATCTGAATCAATTTGTGATATTAAAAAAAGGGTTTTTTCTCTTTTTTATCTAGTTTGAAAATTTCCAGCTTATTTAAACAAATTTATTAAAATTATCAAGCAATTATATCTTAATTATTGTCATTAAATTTTTTTTACTAAAGTTAGTGTTTTAATGATGAATATTATTAAATATAATGACATTATATAATAAGTTTTAAGTAACAAAATCAATATTTTGAATGTGTTTTGAATTTTAAATATTGATTAATTCTACAAGTTAATCTTAATAACAAAATCTGCAAGAATTTGATAAGTTTTGTGACCATTTATTGTGATTATAATTTCTTCAGTTTTGTTACGAAAATATTCATAATTTGTGCCAATAATTAAATATTTTTATTCTAACAATTCTGAGCCAACTCTGGGTGTTTTGAATAAATTTGCCCAAAATAGGGGTTTGACTAATATAGGAGTTGAGTTTTTATTGTATGGGCTAATAATGTATTCATATTTAATTTGGCGAATTGTCATCCAACGCCATTGCAAGCGATCTGGGTTGCCCAATTTAGCTATGCATGACACTCAGTGTTCTCCGTACTGTTGCACTAATTTTAATGTCATTTTAAAATATGTAATTTGAAAATCCCTTATTTAAGTATACATTTAAATGTAATTTTTATTTTCCTGTTCACTGACTTTTACAAAACAAGTATTAGTATTGGAGAAATATGCCTGGTTGAAAATATTGCAACTAATAAGAGGAAACTTTTTTGTATTATAGAGAAATTCTAACTCAATAACTATTGATTCGATTTTGAAATTTGAGTTCTGATGAGTTTTGAGATAATATTTTTTTGAGTTATAAAAATTAATTAAAAACTCTAAAACTCTTTCAATTTTTAGAAATCCAGATAGAATTTCATTTCATATAACCTATTTAATTTTATATCAACAAATATTCCATAAAATGATCTATTTTTTCTCAGCTTAATAGTCCACTTTTTATTATATTTCTTTTCATATGCGAACCTTTTTTATGGCTTTTATGATATTTGTGATGGAATTCTAAAATTATGTTT
>JAQGBR010000828.1:0-10798 GCA_034698525.1 Achipteria nitens | reverse complement strand
TATTTATATTTAAAAATAATTAATTTAATTAAAATTTTGTAAATTAAGAAATTATTTGAAACTCTTCACAAAAGTATGAAAGCCTTATAATCAACTTTTTAATAGTGCACTGACTCTCAAACTAATACTAAAACATAATTATTTATCTTGTTCATTTAAAAATATATTTTTATTTATAACCCAATTAACTATTATTTTATACAAATATAACATTATTTTTAATCGAAAATTTAAATTTGTTTAATCAAAGAATTAATTATTTATTAAATTTATTCCCAAAAAACTATTATTTGATAAATATGTTAATTAACTCTTTTTACAAAAAATATTATTTGAAAAACATTTTTAGAAAAGTTTTGAATTATATTTTCTGCAATTTTGTCAATAATATTAATGATGTCTTTCAACAGTAAGTGATTTAAATATTGAATAAGTCTTTAAGTCTTATTATTAATTCCAAATTGGTCTAGGTTATTTGAAGTTTTATTGATTGAATTTTTCTGCACTTTTCTATTATTGTATTCTTAAATGAGTCGATAAAAACTGATAAAATCTTTGGATCCATTTCTCTCTTAATATTTAGTTCGAGAACTTCCAGTTTTGAGAGTCGGCTCAGAATATCTGCTGTGCGTTCTGTAACTCTGATCGGATGTCTGATAATTAACTTCTGAAGGTTTGGAAAATTAATGTCAATACACTCCAAATAACTCTTATTTAAACCATAGAAACGAAAATCAATTGTTAAATGAGTTAATCCTTCGAAACCAGTTTTAAATAAATTAATTAAATATTTATCGACTGAATAGTAATTGAATTTAAATTCAAATCGTTTTAATTCTTTAAATTTCTTGATTTCATTAATAATATCATTAGTTATTAAATTATCGGCGATTTTAACAAATCTAAGACTCAATGATTTGATTTTAAGACAATTGACTGCTATTTCTCTTAAATCAGTTTTAAGTGATTCAAAAAATGATTTACTATTTATATTACTCTCTATTTTAAGAGAAATCAATTGATTTAATCGAGAAATAGATTTAAGGTTTAAATCAAACCAATTTCCAAATCCATCGAATGTTAGCGACAAATGAGTAATACTTCTGTTGTTATCAATAAATATCGGAAAATATTTCGTTTGAATGTCTGATAATTTCGGTCTATTTGTTGGAAATAATCGTAATATTAATGATATTTTCTTTAAATTCTTTGGTTTGGTTTGAGTGTAAAAATCATTTAAATCTTTGAAATCAAAATTATTTGAATAAAAAATAATTTCCTGAATATTAACCATTGAATCGATAAATAATTTAAAATTCATGTCATTAAACATAATTGAAGTCAATTGTGGACCAAATCTTTCGGCCAATGATTTTCTCATTTCTGTCGAGATTTTACTTAAATCGATATCCAATTCAGTCAAATGATTGCAGTTTTTGATAATCAAATCAATGACTGAATTATTTAAAGGAATATAACTCTGAATTGATTTAATGTTCGCTAACTTTTTGAAAAATGCTTCCAAATTCCAAAACAGATTTAGAGGCATAACATCTCTGTTAAGCAATCGGTAATGTCTTTGAAAGACAGTCCTCTGGAACTGTTTAGACAAACATTCGAATCTAAACTTGTCTTCGATTGGCAAAAACTGAAGAATAAATTCAGATAAATAATCACAAACTCTTTCACTGAATGAATCTCTTCTTGAATTGTCTTCATTTGTTTGAAATTTATTTAAATTCATTTTAATTAATTAATTAATTAATTAAATAAAAACACAAAAATATAAATTGAATGTAAAACACGTGTGAATCACATGAAGTGATTTAATACTGGATTTATTCATAAAATATGGGTTTAAACTCTATATGTTCAGTCAACTAGTATGGCTCAGTATGGCACAGCATAAAAACCTGGCACGTTTAGTTTGAAATTTGATGAAATAATCAACAATGAATTGAGAATCAAGCAAGTCAATATCATTTTTATTTCAATTGAAAGAGAATAAACTTTTGATGATAATTATAAAAACTTATTAATCACTTTAGAAATATAGAGATAGGCTTTAGATGTGATTCAAAGTGTTATTATTAATGTGATGTGGAGTAGACTTGTCATTAGAGTTAGTGCCAAATCATGGCTTTCTTTATTCAAAATATTACTCATTTTATAGTCAATACTTTTATTGCTTTCTTATTAAGTGTTATTATCAGAGGTGCATAAAAATGATAAAGGGTAACTAATTCATTTTTATAATTTATGGCTTCTGATATCTCATTGAAATTGATAATTTTTACTCAGAATTCATGTTACACTTATGAATATTCTGCATAAAATATTTATTAGCTAGCGAGTGACTAATATTTATTAGTTAGCAAGTGACTCTCAAAAGTGGCTCTAAAAGCATCGTTGGTTATTATCACAGCTTGCAAAAAGTGACTCTTGGAGTCACTTGGTTTACAAAATATTTTTCGTAGTTTATGTACTTTTGTGGATTTTATCTTGACTCATTTAGTAAAAATATCAGTTCTCATTATTTTATTCATAAAAAATGTTCTTGATTAATGTAAAGATATTTTTAATTTGAGATGCCTAGTCATTAGGTATTCATCTGTTAAGCCAAAAGATATTTTTGGGGATGAAATCTTATAATTTATTACCGAATTATTTATTTTATTAAAAGTTAAAAATGAATGTCCTGTCTTAAACCCAAGAGAGAGAGAGAGAGAGATAGAGAGAGAGAGAGAGAGAGAGAAAGAGAGTTTTGAAAGTTTAATATTATATACTCCATCTTTTAATCCAAATATAAAAGGCAACATTTTTCAGATAAATCAAAATTTGTAAACTTGATTATTAATATTTTGATAATTTTGATGAAAATTTAAATAATTGTTAGATTCCAAAAATCCATTTTCTATTAATAAAAATGTAATATAATCATATTTTTTTATTTTTAAAATTTACCACTTAGAGAAATAAGATTGTCGATTTTATTTCAATTGGAAGATAGTTTCAAGAAACTTGAAAAACAACATTCAATTTTAGGTGTATACACATTCAAGGTATACAAGATGATATCAGATCAGTATAAAAATTATTATTTTGTTAAGATTTTTAACTTATTTATAGTTTATATGTAATTAATACTTTAAAATTGAATCATATTTAACATAGCAACTATGTTATATATAGTTTATCTTCACATTTGAATGAAGAATACTGAACTGCTGATCCGTCCCCAAAACCTCTTACACAATGTAACCACTCGGATGAACTAATTCCACTCCATGTCTGGTATCAATCCGGTATAAATAAAATGCAAATTTTGCAGATAATTTAAAATTTTGCATAAAAGTGGAAAACAGTTGTGGGCTTTGGTCCACAAAGCGGGTATCGCCCATCGGAGTCAATTAGAGTGGGCAACAAATAACATTAATTTAGGAAAAATTGTGATTAAATTAATTATAATCTATAATTAAAAACAATAAAAACTACGCACCCATTGTTTCTTGCCAATATAAATGCAAACTTTTGGAGATAAATTAAAATTTTACCTAATGCAAAAATTACAGTTTAAAAATGTTTCCATAACCCATAATCCATGAAATCCAAGAAATAGATTAATGCTTTCAAAATATAAATTTATTTTTTATTTGCTATAAAAACCCATATAAGAACGCAAACAAAAACTTAATAAATCAAATGTTGTCGTAATTCAAATAAAAATCGATAAGAAGTCAAATAAAAATATCTTAAAATCTATGCAGTCATTTGCTATTTTTCTTTTCAGAATAGCACAGCATAAAAACCTATCATATCATAAATTTTGAAAACAATCATGGCTCTGGCAATGTCCTGGCTTTGATCATTTCTTTAAATATTTTTTTCACCTATAATCAAATTGCCCATGCATTTTCTAGGAATAAGGGTTCTGTACACAAATGATTAGAAATGTATTATAAACTTTATTTCATTGAAATTGATAATAGGTAAATTAGTTATAAATTAAAAATTAATGACTCGATTTTATTAAATAATAGCTTAATTTGAAGACAATAATAATAGGAATTAGTGCACTAAAGTTTAATAATTTATCTTGGCCCCATTTGCCGCAATACATTTTTCTAAACGCCGAGGCATACTTTCAATGAGAGACTCCAAATATCTGGGCACGATTTCCAACAATTTCGGCCATTTTGTCGGCCATTTTTGCTTTTTTCCCGTAAAAAAGTGTATTTATATGCTATTTAGGCTAATTTAAACCGGAAAACAGCCATATTTACTTCTATTTAGCCGAAAATGGCCACTTCCGGTTGCCGCCATCTTGGATTCCCGGTCGCCATTGTTCCCCTACCTGATCTAAATCCAAAGAATTTAAATTCATTTGCATTATAGTTAAATAATGGATCCAAAACTGTAAATGTATTTTGATTAATATTTAGAATTAATGAAAAAATTAATCTTTTTAATTTGGAAACAAGTAAATAATATATTAGGAAATAACTCTAATAAAGTTTCTACTCTTAAGTAGAATTTAAAAACAAAATATTTAAGAAACGTTTAATAGTTTTTTAATATTTAACTCTCAAATCATTAATAAAATTATAAACTGTTATTTTATTTTCTAAAATATTTGAATTTTATATTCATTTTACTAGCATCAAAATTGTACCTTAAATAAAGACTTTTTTTTATTTAAATCTTGTTTTCAATTATGTCATCGAATTTGTTTTATTTAAACAATGACAAATTAATTTATTTCTATTTTCTAATTACTTGTTAATAAAACTCAATATATTGTTGTCAATATTTCTTAATTTAATAATTAAAATATATAAAAATATTATTTTTAAAATAATTATTAGAATTCTGAATTGGAGAAAGTACAAATAAATATGAGAAATGTTTGTAATTTGTAAATGAGAGGCAATTATCTTTTATTTAATTAAATTAATTATACTACATTAAAGATCGCAATCATAGCATATACAAAATATTAAAGGAAAACTTTTAACATTATTTCCAACTAAACTGTAATGTTTCTAATCTTAAATTGAATTAATGAAAAAACCAAACTTTTCTTATTTGGTCTGAAATGAATATTCTTTTATAAATTGTGTTCATTTCAAAGTAAAGAGTTTAGAGAGTTTTTATTATCAAGGTATTTTTATAATGAACTGTGTCAAGTAGATTTTTGAAACTACATTGTGGACACCTCTCTCATAGATCTATATATCACTAATAAGTTGTCAGCCCTTCTCTATTTGTTTTAACGGTTTTATGAATTAATTATCATTTTATTCGTTAAATAATTTTCTTTAACTAACGCTCGATTACGACATTAAAATTAATATTAAATTAAAATTTATTTATTTAATTATTAAATATTTGGAAATTTACACAAAACTAAATGATTAGTTTTTTCATAAAGTTTTCTTATAATTATTCAAAATATAATTGGGAAAATGTTAAGTCTTTAACTGATTTTTAAAGGACATTATCTTATTTAATGACAAAGGAGTCAATTAATTTTAATGTAATCATGTTTGATCAATCATTTCACTATCTGGAGTTAAAATTTCATTATGATCCTAAATGTTTCTTCTCCAAGCAACTTCAAGGAGTTTTTTCATCAATTCATAGTTGCTTTTAATTATTAAAAGATTTACAGTTTTTACATATTTTATATTAGTAATAATTTATAACGGAAAGGAGATATTCAGGAAAAGGTCAAACAAACAGTAAAGCTAATATTATAAACAGGCCCAGAACTTCGTGGCAAACTCGTGGAAAAAACTATATTAGGGGTATTAAAAAGTTTTGCTCGCAAAAAATATCTCAAAACGGCTCAAGATTTATGGCACATTAAATAGTGCTTGACGTAATGATTCGAACAAATTATGACTCAATTATATTGATCTTGAACACTGGCCGCTAGAGGGCTCAAATTTAGAGTTTTCATATTGGTGAAACCGTTGATATGTACATCAAAATATATGTTTTCGAGCATGCAGATTACGATTATCAAAGTTAGAAATTGTTAACTTGAACCATTAATATAACAGGAACGAAAAACCTGTTTTTAATTAGGTTTTTCAAACATAACTTCTTAATGATTTATGTTAACAAATTTTAATTTGTATATTCGTAATCAGCATGCTTGAAAACATCTATTTTGATGTATATATCAATAATATCACCGATATGAAAAATCTGACTTTGAGTCCCTCTAGCGGCCAGGGAGCAAGAACAATATCATTAAGTAATACCCTGTTCTAAACTTTATGTCAAGCACTATTGAATGTGCCATAAATCTTGAGCCGTTTTGAGATATTTTGAGCGAGCGAAACTTTTTGATACCCCTAATAAAATTTTGCCACAAGTTTGCCACGAAGTTCTGGGCCTGATAATGAAGATTTGAATAAATTTAATAAGTATTTAAGACACTATGTTATCATTATTACATGGAGTAACCTAACTACTTAACATCATTTATTCTTTTAATATTTTATTTGATAAATGAACATAATTCTACCATCATTCCAATAATAGGGTAAGACTGATGCAAAAGTTTGACGATATTTTAACTAGGTTATAGTTGGAATTTTCAATTCAAATTTCTACGGCATATGTTTTAGTTATTGATGTTTAAAATAAATATAAGAAGTTAAAAATCACCTTGATATTTTTTAAGATATGACGTTTTAATAAACTTACCTAAAAATTCAATGAAAATTTGATAAATAAACTTGTAACTTTAAAAGTAATTTGAATATTTTAAAAAGTCTAAAAGTATTTTGTTTGTAATTAAAAATAGAAAATAATAATTTCAGGTTTTCTTGATACACATAATAATTTCACCTTGATCATTGAAAATGTGTTTTATAGGGTAAATGAACTTAAATAGCATTATCTCAAAAACTACGCAAGATAATTTAATTTCAAAAAATGAAAAATAAACTAGATAAAATTTATTAATTGAAGTGTTTCAGGGTTTTATTAATAAATTTAATATTTAAAAGATATAAACACAATAATTAAAAATTGTTAAAATATCGTTCTAAATGTTGCATCAGTCCCACCCTATTATTGGAATGACTATATTTTAAAAATAATAAAAGATATTAAAATATTTAGATAATAAATTAAAATATGTGTTCTCACATTTGGTATCTTCCCATGTTGGGAGCTCATCTAATAGCTTTTTAAAATCATTTGTAGTCTCAAAAGCTCGCCATATTGGATGAACATATCTTTGATTACTTCTTATTTACCTTTGCTGTGACCATCAATGGGGATGTAGTTTTTTAAGATTTTTAATAACGCATTCAATGGTAGTTTAAATTATTATTTATTTCAACGCTAATATACGGTTATCGAAAAATAATTGAAACTAATATTAAGTTATTGAAATATAATGTAAGCTAATAATTGTTTATTAAAATATAATTTAAAATAATATTTGGTCATCGAAAAATAATTAAAAAAGATTTCGTCATCAAATAATAATGTAAGCTAATAATTGTTTATTGAAATATAATTTTAACTAATATTTAGTCAACAATAAATAAATAAATTTATTTCGTCACCAAATAATAATGTAAGCTAATAATTGTTTATTGAAATATAATTTAAGATTTTCTAATCAAATAACAATTTAAACTAATATTTACTAATCGTAAAATAATTAAAAATTAATTTATTTATTTTGTCAATAAAAAGATGTTTTATTAGTGGTAAACGAAATGTGCGAAATCGTTAAATCGGTTCTTGTCTATAAGACTACTTATGCATAACCCGATATGTATATAATATCAATATTATAGCCGAATGGAGACTGTCCATTGGTTGGTCGGGAGTGCTTAGAAACCGACGATAGTTTAGTTAGTACAAAAAGAAATTATTAAAAATAAATAAATAAAAGAAGTATTCAATTAAAAGTGGAAACTAAGTATTCGACTAAAATAGCGGTCACCAAGATTAAAGACCAATAACGAAATAGAAGATAAAAATAAAATGGAGTCATGTTTGTAGTAAAGTATAAATACTTTTATTAATCTATTAGTAGGGTATACTCTAGCATACAATATAACACAGGTACTCTGATAATAAATACTGTGTCTGTGCTTTAGGAGCAGTACATATAATAATTATAACAACATAAGAGAAATACCTTGAAGTTAAAATATTTATACATTAAAATATTTATAGCAAATCAGTTTTCATTTACTTAAGATATAAAATATATGTTATATTTTAATAATAATTATATACATTTTTATATTAAAATAAAGATAAAAATTAGTTTTAAATAGTTATGAATAAATAAATATAAATTTCACGATTTAAGACAATTAAAGATATGTTTTAAGTTGTTTTAAGACAATTAATTGATTTAATTGAAAAGTCATTATTGATATAAACTTTAAGTTTACATTGAGTTTGATATTGAGTTTTGAATAAATGTCTATAAGTTTAATACATTAACATTGAGTTCAGTATTCATTTGACTATAAGTTTAATACATTAACGTTGAATTGATTTGTTAAAAGAAAAGTTTATATTTAGATTAAATGTTAATTTAGTTACGAAATGCAAACCCGGTTACAATATAATATGTATTTGAAATTATTTAACACAAAAACATAAAAACAAATATTTAACAAAAAAAAACATAAAACATATTTGGACTTTTTAGTATCAAGAAGTAGTTTAATCAACTCGTAATAATAAATTTTTGTATATCTTTTGAATGATTAAAAGATGATATGAATTGATTTAAACTCAAGCTTAATAATTGGAAAGATCACATGAATTGATATGAATGTTATAGAACAAAAGCCTAATTCTTGGAAAGAACATCACATGAATTGATATAAATGTTATATAACACAAACCTAATACTTGGTTATATTGACAACATGAATCAAATAGATAAATAAGAATAAATGAGATTCTAATACTTAAAAAGAATCAATCAAAGAGAATATGTATTCAATTTTATCCTCGTTTATAAATATCGGGAGTAATTATATCAAGATTATAATGTAAAAAGCAAAAATGTATATTTGAGAAATATTTTTTAGTAACAGGCCTAGCTGTGGTAAAAGATTTGTATAACATATGTAGCATTATACAGCATTATACAATGCATTATACAAAGTCCTATTTGCCTTACAAATTAAAATGGTGGATTTTTACGTGGAAATAGTCACAGGAAACCGGGAAATAAAGTATAATACAAAAAATTATTAAGAATTTTCTGATAGCTACTTTTCTGTTGAAAATATTTAATTTTATTCAATACAGTAAAAACCGCTTATAATCAAGTGATTTGGTTCGGGATTTAGTTTATACTAACGGATAGTTGATTAGAACAGCACTTGATTTGCATTATTTTATATACTTTGGTTTGAGTATACAGTTGTTAATAACAGATACTTGACACTAACATAGGTTAATATAAGTTTTTAATGTAATTCAAAAGTTTTAGATTGGTCCTAATAATAATTAAATTTAGCGGATGTTATTATAATTTAGCTGAAAAATATACCAATGTTTGACTTTTTTTCAAAAATTAGAAAAATGTATAATAGTTGAATAATACAAGGAATATATTGTATAATACAAAGTCAAAATAAAATTCTCGTATTTTTCCAGCCTTAGTCACAAGTTAATATAAGGATAATATTTTGGGTGCACCGCGGACTGGCTTATTAACAAATAGAATATAAAGTGAAAACCTGTTATAATCAACCTCTGTTAATGTCAAGTATCTGTTATTATCAACTCTATTCTCAAACCAAAGTATAGAAAATAATGCAAATCAAGTCCTGTTATAATCAATTGAAAGTCAATAACAACTGTAATACAAACAAAACTTTTAAAATATTTTTTATAGTATTTATAGTAATTTGATATCAATATAAGCGACACAAAATTTAATTGATATCCAAAATAATCAGATAAATTGTTCTTGGTAAAAAGAATGTTTTGTGAACATTATTTATCAAATTATTGAAGATTCAAAAATAATTTGAACTAAAATAGATTACTTAAAATTTTCCTCCAGTAAAGTAATAATAAAAGTCTCAACTTTTGATATTTGTTCAGAAAAGGGTTTTAATGTTTTTGGTTACTCAGAATATTAATGATTTTTTCAATAAAAACAAATAAATTATATAAACTATTTAAGTATGTTATGGACATCGAGTTATATACTTAGAAAAACATTTGATGTCAAGAATGAAAATTTAATGATTTTTTGATTGATTTTTGATTAAACCACTCAATCAAAATGATATTAAATTTGAACGTTTATTCCAGTTTCTAATTGATAAGGATCATATTGAGTTTTAGTCAATTTATATTGACAATAAACATTGAATGTTAGCTATGTTATTTTAATTTAAAGAATAGATTATAAATAAGAATTTGTTTATTTTGTGATCAAAAAACAAATACATTTATAATTTAATAATAAATGACAAAAAAAGTTACTCAGAATAAGAAAGTGTGAGTAAGGTTAGCTGTGATGCAAAATTTGTATACAGTATTATACAATGTATTATATAAAGTCCAATTCTCCATACAGACAAAAATGGCGGCTTTTAACAGAAAAAGGTAATTGGAAAACAGGGAAAATGATGTATAATACAAAAAATTATTAAGAATTTTCCAATATCTCCTACTCTTCTGCTTAAGATAATTAATTTTATACAATAATTTAGATTGAATTAACCTAAAAATAATTAGATTTAGCCGAAAAAATATGCCAATTTCTACCACTTTTCTTCAA
>JAQGBR010000827.1:0-10802 GCA_034698525.1 Achipteria nitens | reverse complement strand
TATATTTCATTATACCTTATGAAATTTGATATTTTATTTTTAATTAAATATTAAATATTTTTATATACATATATAAAAAAACCCTCGTTTCCTGCCATGCCCAATACAATTTGTTGATTTTTTTGGTAAATCTAAAATTATAATATATGAAAAGATACAGTTTTTACAATTCTTTGTTATTTAAGAATTACTCAAAATTAATAGTTTAGAAGCTTTAAAGTGATTTCAATAAATTACTCAAAACGTTTGGAATCTTAAGATCATTGATAAATTAATAAGTTGTTTAAGTTATCATTAATTTTATTAAGCTAATTACTGTACAAATTAAACACTAATTAAATATTTTAAAGACTTCTAAAAAATTAAATTAAGATCATAAAAATGAAGTAAATAAAATTTTAATGACTTTTGCATAACATATTTGAATTCAAGTTTAAAAATGAACTGATGAACGAAAAAAATTGAGGCTAGGTACTCATTTAAGACAAACTGTCTTATAATTTGGTAAAATTGTTTCCCTGTTTGATAAACCTATGTAATAAATAAAATTAGCGTTTCTGAGTGAGCCAAATATTATTTTTATGAACTTTTAGGTAAATATTAATAAACCTTTAAGTTTAAATTATAGTTTTTTGCTTTACTCACAAATTGAAAATTTGATAAATAAAGCTTAATAGGAAATTATTTTCTTTCTTAATTTAAAATACTCCAAAGAATGTTGCGATTTCGTTCAGTTCAGGTATTTTCTCACTGTTTATTTGAAAATGCAACCCATTTTTCCAAGTTTTGGTCAGACCAATAAGTTTTTCGTTGGTTCGATGAAAGTTAGTTTGTACCAAAGTAGCACATACCTCATTTAGACCAATCCAGTGTCGTAAATAAAGATTGTGAGATCTTGACTAGTCTATTCAGCATAAAATTTTAATTTTATCGATAATTGAGATAATTTAATATTTCATGGAATGAATAAAATACAGAAACTGAACAATGAAAAAACTTCAATTAGGAAAACCAAAAGCAATTTTTTAGGCAATTCTTGAATTTTATTACCACTACTCAGAAAATAATTGGTTTTCTGTTTTTTCAAGTTTAGGCATTTCTCTTAACACAATTATATTATTTAATTGAGACTACATATTAGTAAAGATAGAATTGAGAGTAAAGTTATCACAGACCTAGAAAATATCATATCATATGACGCTTATATCAACGTTTTAAAAACACTTGGCTTATCAGAAGACTTGTTGACTTTGCGATACAAAGTGTAAAGCCTCTAATCAAGTCTCTTGCGGGATTTTACCTGCACAACGGCCACAGGAAACCGCCAGGGATGGAGCATATCGTCCTGATGGACATGATACCCCAGGACGGTGTCACATTTTTAAGAGCATACACCTGAACGCTCCGAACTAGCAAACTGGTGGATCAGTTTTCAACGGTTCTACCTAAACTTTCGCTCCTAGGTAGGGAGCCGTTGTCGACCTCTGGCCCTCCAAGTCTTCTCCACACTCTCATTGCGAAAAAACACAAGAAAGGTGAAGTGCACCGGGAGGGATTCGGTTTGGGTGGCAGCCGATTAAACCACTCGGCCACACTCCCTGGGTAAAGTGTAAAGCCGAGAACTAGCTTTAAGGGAGAGCTTTAAGGCATTTAATAGGGTTTGATTATCAAAGTGGACATAATATAAATTATAAAACTTAAAAATTTGTTACCGGTACCTATTCCCACATTTGCCCCTATCATTCTTTCTTGTAACGGCTTTTGTCACACAACTGTTTATCAGGGATTTTATCAGTAATTGAGTTAATTTAATTTAATTGAATTGAAAACTTTATTTATACTCAGTTTAACATTACATTAATGTCAACCTTAATCTGAACAGAGTTTCAAATTATATTATATGACACTTGTGCCGTACTGATTCCCATTTTGAGAAAAATGAAAATGATAGCAAAATTAACTTTTAAAAAATTGTTTCATAATTAATTGATAAACAAGTACAATCTTGCCTGTATCAGGACCTGTAGTCTATGTTTTAAAATAATACTGCAATAATTTCAATGCTCAAACAATAGTTTATTTAACGAATTATTATAATTTAGATTAATTGGGCCCAAAAAGTTATAAGAAATATAATAAGAATAATAAATAAAATATTGATTTAAATTAACCAAAATAAGAATAGTCCATATCCAGTGCCAGTCCTTTACCATGAGTTGATTTTTGGATTGACTGAAAATATAATAAAATATTATAAAATCAATAGAAATAAATTAAGTGAAATATTGGCTTACATTCTGCACAGTCATCACAATGAAAATACCAAAAATTGTTTTAAAAGGTATAATAAATGTTTATATAGTATATCGTGAGTTTCACTTACAAGGGCCTAAACATTTACCATTAAATAATGACCAAGATCATTGAATTAATGAAACATAAATTTTAAAACATTCATAAATAAATTGCATTATATAATGAAAGATTGACTTACAATTAGGATCTTGGCCTAGATAATCACCATAAGCAAGATGGTAAAATTGATTGAAAAATTTAATTAGTAATGATTTTCTTGTTTTAATAAGAGATATACTTACCGTCTATTCAACCATCATGAACAAGAACATATAATAATTTGAAAGGTTTTTGATTGTATTAATAATGCATTTTATTATTTTAATAAGATAAACTTACGACCTACGAAAGCGGCAGGATAAATTTGTTTGAAAAATTATATTAACTATCAAATTTTTATTTTAATAGAATAACTTACTTGCTAAAGAACCACCATAAACAAGATGATATAATTGTTTCGAAAAATGATTATTTAATTAAAAATGCTTCTATTACTTTAATAAAAGATAAACTTACATGCTACAAAAACAAGAGGTATAGTTGTTTGAAAAAATGTTTTTAATTATTTCATTTATTATCCAGCAATTATTTTAATGTGAGAATAACATACAAGCTACCAAGATAATAAGACGGATTAAACAAATTTAAAAGCATTAATAAAGGTTAATTATAAGGAAAAATTGTCTTACCATCTACAAAAGTACCACAAACAAGAGCGTGTTTGGAAAAAGTAATAATTCAATTAAATTAATGTATAATAAATTTATTGTTTAATGAAACGTACCACCTGTCCAACCACCAGGAACATAATCACATAAGTATAGGAAGTATAGGAATAAAAATTTTATTAATATCACAATAATTGTAAATATTTAAGAACAGTTTCACTTACAGCCTATACAACCACCCAATCATCAGAAACATAAGGTTTACAATTAAAAATTTGTGTTAATAATAATTATTTAGATGGAATAGTTAAATCAAATTTTTACATACACTCTAAACAACCAGGAGTTGAATTAATTTTAAAAATGACCATTTGATTAATGAATTAATTTTTTGAATTAGTTGAATTTACTCACGTGCTAAAAATATTAAGATCATGATGAAAAATCAAGAATGAGAAATAAATAATTATTTACAAGATAATAATTAGAATTAGGAAAATTCACTTACTTTCTAAATATATGAAGACCATGATATATCACGATTATAATCACGAAAAAGAGAATAAATTAGAGAATTTTTAATCAATTATTAAAATATTAAAAATGAATGACTTTACTTACGGCCTGCACATTTTAAGTCCATCAAATTAATCAAGAATAAGAGAATAGCATTGAATATAATTATTACAAGTTATTAATTGAATTTTGCCTTACCAGCTAAAATTTTTATAAAATAATCAATTATTAAAATTTTAATAGAATATTTATTTTACAATAAAACTTACTATCTACATTTATCAAGAGCATCATGATAATCAGATGAGAATCAATAAAATTATACAAAATATTTAATTATTACAGTAAAAGATTTACACTGAACATTTACTTACTATCTATAAAAGCAATGATAAAAGGCACCATAAAGGAAAAATGACGAATAATTATTGATTAAAATAGTTACAAGATTTATATTGAAGATACACTTACCAGCTAAGTATTCCAAGATCATTACAAAAAAAGTCAAATGATTATAAAAATATTAATAAATAATCTTGCAAGATGCACTCACTGCCTATAGTATTAGGATAAAAATTTGATAGAATATTAAAATTTAATAAACATTATATAAAAACAATTAAGATTTAAATTGTAACTTACAAGCTAATTCAATAAAATCACAACCATGAAATATCAAAAAATTGAAAATGCAATTTTGTTAATCGCTTAATAAATTTTAATAATTTTCGAAATACTTACACCCTGAGCATTATCATCAAAATCAACATGGGCATAATAAATATGTGGGGAAATAAATAATTCCTTAATTATTCATTTGAAGTCAATAATATAATTAAATATTAACTTACAGTCTGTAAACGATATCATAAAAGAAATTAAGAATTAATTTTAACAATTGTTTAATTGTATATTAATACTTACCTCCTATATGACCGCCACCAAATATCCAATGACCACCACCCCAATCGAGATCACGAATAAGTATTTAATAATTTATTTTACTTTAAATAAATCAAAACATACCTCCTATACAACCATAAAAGTTATTAAATATATGCTAATAATTAAAATTTATACAATAAGTCCTCGGTTTAACAGAATCCGATTTAACCGAAAGCAATTATAAGGTTGAACTAGCCAAATCACACATAAGTTATTGATATAATCTAATGAGTTACAAGGAATAAGGTGGAATAAGAATAAGCCATTAATTTATAATAAATCACTCTTTCCCCATATCGTTGAGTAGTAAAGTGAAGATTTTAACATTAAACACTAATCATGGTACATTGACTCAAAAATAATTATGTTTAATTGAGTTAAGCCTAACCGAGCCCGTATTTAGCGGACAATGCTTTTGTTGTATCTACGATTCGGTTACATCAAAGACAGAATATACTAATACACACCTTCTACACGATAGCCATTATAGAACAAAAAGCAAATAATTATTATTAGTTGTTTAAAATTTATAGAATCATTACAAAACAAGATAACTTACGGGCTGTACCTTCAGCGCCATATTAATGAATAGTTATATAAATTGTTCGATAAAAAATCATTTCAATTCAACAAGAAATTTATTGGTAATATCAGGGGTGCGCAAGTTCCGCAACGGTTAAGGGAGATATTTAGGGGGTGTGAACCTCGTCAAAATTTTAGCTGGGGGTATTTGTCAAAAATGTTCCTGCTTGATGGGGGAGTAAATGAAACGCCCTTGCGCACACCTGGGTAATATACACTTACATCCTTTAAACGTATTAAACCACACAACAAATAGAGTAAGTAAAAGATAAAATGAAAATTAATAAATTCAATAAATTTTATCGATATATTATATTCACATACTACCTATTTAACCAAAAAATCCAGGAACAATTTGGCAAGAGAAATAAGTTAATAGGTTATTTTGTTTAAAATTATTAATTTGAAATAATAACTTACTTCCTGGGTATATTTAATCGCCACGATTAAACATAAAAATTGGGATAAATAAATTAAATATTAAGTATAACTTAATATATTATTAAAAGATAAACTTACTGGCTATAAAACACCAAGGATAAGTAACATTAATCAAATTAAAGAAGTTCATAAATTGGTTGAAAAGAAATGATAATTAGTTCTTAGACCAATAAAAAGAGATTTATAGTAATACTTACTGCCTAAAAGACGAGGGTCATTATTTGGTAGAAAATTTGATTAAAAACAATACAAATGTTTTATAGAAGTGCTTTACTTACAGCCTATGCCACAAAATCAATGAAAAGAGCATTAATTATTAAAAAAAATTATTTGATTAAAAATTAATTCAGATTTTCAAGGAAAATTTACTTACAGCCTATGTTAGCAGAGCAAAGGAAAGGGTTGTATATCAGTTGGAAAAATAAATATCTTATTAAAAATCAATTGAAAAGGCCTATAGAAAAGTTTACTTACATCCTCCTTAAAGAAACCATAAACAAGAACAAATCAAAGTTTGGTTTAAATTGGTTTATTTGCATAAAATCAACTTAGATAAATTAATTTAGTTTTGCTTACCTAAAACAAAATCATAAAAAATTGATTATATATAATTAATTCAGATAATAATTAGTTAAAAGATTATAGGACACTTACTCTTAGACACAGTATGAGGGTTGTTGTTTCCAGGGTTGTTTCCTCTCTTTGCTAAGTTATAAATGATTGTTAAAACTAATTGTTCCATGTTCATTAAAAAAGTATTTACCAATTTCCGGTTGGCCATTTCCTTCAGCATTCGCATCGGAATCTATTATATAAGTACAAAATATTTTTAAATTAACCAGATATTATCTAGTTCATTTGATTTACCAATTGCCGCGGCCGAAACCGAAACAATTACCAGAGCGATGATTAGCACAACTTTAAGCATCATTTCTGCAATACTTCAGTGTTTTATCGAGTTTTATAGAATTTTATAGTATTAGAATTAAATCTAATAATTTTATAAACTGAACGCTGGCTTATATAGAATTTATTTTATTTTTATCCTCATAAATATGGCTACAAATGACAAATGATGTGCCCTTGTTTTAACACTTGTTGTTTATTTCAAATCAATCAACTATAGAGTTAAGTTTGAATAAATTTTTTGAAAAAATAAAAATGATCTTTTATTTAATTTAGCCAATGTCCACGTTATTTGCATGCCCATTTTCTCAACAATATAACCTTGGCCATTTTTAGAGGTGAAATAAAGGTAAAATTGTTTAAAATTGGCGGATAATGATAATAGTAATAAACTAATTTGTTTTTATTTAAATTAAATGGTTGCTTGATTGATTTGAAATAAACAACATGTGTTGGAAGATTATATTATTTCAGACCAATGAATCATAGGCCTGAAATAATATAATCTTCCAGCACATGTTGTTTATTTCAAATCAATCAACGAGATACAAATTAGATTTAACCTCTATTAGTGTATCTTAGATTAATTATGCTAAATAATCTTAGGTAAATCTAAAGCATTCGAGACTCAAACAGAGGATTAGCTAATCAGAGATATATACTCTATTATAATCAAATAAATGGAATCTTTAATGTAAAACGAAATTTCTGATCCCAAATGAGTTCTCATTTAATACTTTATGACATTTTAGTTAAACTCAAGACTGAATAAATATAAAGTTTTTAAACTTTAATATAAAGAAAATAAATTAAAGGTATTTTCTTAAAAATCTAAATTTCATTTTAGTTTTCATGTAATTTCAATAAATTGTTATTAAAATTAAATTTTCTAAACAATAAAACATATCATTACTAAAGTTAGTAATATTAAGTATTTTTAATATAATTAATTATTTTAATGTATAATAAAATTTTGGTAAATAAATAAATTTATTAATTTATTTTATAATATTTTAATAACTTTTTAATTAGTCATTAACTTATTTAAGATAATGGTTTAAAGTAGAGATGATTAATCCTTTCCACGGTTCTCAGGGGAAAAAATACACTTTAGTGAACCTCTTCTGTGTAATTTAATTGATAATAAGTGATATTATTTGGGGTTTGTATGATGGTCATCTAATCCCTGTCCTATCAAAATGCCCAAAAAAAATTAAATTTGAGATTTGACTTCTTAAATGTTTTAGAAACAATTAAGAACAATTATCAAGTAGATTTTTAATTGATTGAATGAACAAAAGATAGCAATTAATGTTATGTCCAATAATTGAAATAAAATTTTTATTGATTAAATCAAACGAAATATTTGATTTATATTACAGTCTTTATATTTACAGTCTACATATTTATACCGGTCAAAATATAAACAGTGTTAATTTGTTGAAATCATTTTAGATCAACTCAATTATTAAATTTAAATGTTAAATATATACACATTGTTTTCACTAAATGTAAAAAAATGTAAAAACTATAACCAAACCACATATGCCTTTTAAAATGTAGCCGGTTTCACCAGGGTTATAGGGATTGTCAAATATTTTAAGAGCGCGTAACAAAGTTAATAATTAAGGGTTATATTTTAGTATAAACAACTTAAATTAAAATCTTTTTATATTTAAATAAAATATATCTGAAATCTACTCTAAAAACTGTAACCAACGCTCAATTGGAAACATCAGTTGAAGTCCAACTCAAGCCATTCATTAACATTCAAAACATTTAACATCAAAAATAGTTAAACATTTGGCCAAGGGTGCGATAGCTTAGTTGGTAAATCACCTGATATGTAATTAGGAGACCCGGGTTAAATTCCCGGTCTACCACTTTGACCAATTGTTTAATATCTAATATTTTTTCAATTAAAATAAAATTGTTTTAGACTTTATTGTTAAGCAGTGAAAAGTTTTAATTTATTTTAAATATAAAATCAAGAACTAGGTACATCTAAACTAAATTAAATCAAATTAAACACTTTTTTGTAGAAGAGAGTGTAAAATAATTCTAGCTTTGATCGGTTCGCTAAATTACATTTCTGGTACTTTACCAACTGACCTATCAAAGTTTTGGCCAAATGCTTTACTAATCTTTATGTTTAAAGTTTAAATATTTTAAGTTATTTCAGTCACCAACTCTTCAACTGAGCGATAGTTACAGTGTTTAGAGAACTTTTTCACATTTATTTTATTTAATTTTTGAATTGAAACAAAAATATCTGTTGGCTTTTTGGCCAGTTATTAAAGTTTTAATTTTGAAGACAATTTTTAAATAACTTTAACGAAATGTTTACATTTTAGTGTTTAAAAAATTTCATAAATTTATTGATTTTTTATTTCCAAAACCAGAAATTACTTAAAAAGTTTCACTAAAATATATGTCAAATGAAATTTGAAAAATAGGGTCGGTTTATAACAAGTTTGTTGTTTAATTGAAATACCACAAACTGTAACCTAATACCAAATGTATGCCATTTTAAAACTTAGTTCAATCTAAATAAATAATATTGAAAAGAGTATAGAAGACTGTAAACTTAACTTAATATGTTTTTAGAATATGTATTCCTACAAATTAAATTAAATAAGTTTGGGCTAGCATCTCGTGTGCATTTATTATAATTCCATTATGAAATATTTAAAACTTTTCCAATTCATTAAAAATAATTGCCTTTAAGTGTTGTCTTTATTTTGGAAATCAATATTTTGAACGAATTCTAAAAATTCGATTAAAAATTATCGGATCCAACTAAATCCACAATTATATGTTGAGTTTGCAGTTAAATTTTAACATAAATATGGGTTAAGATTACAGTTTTTATACTTCTTTTGGCATTTTATGAAAACAAGTATAATTCAAATGTTTAAAAATAATTGTTTAGTAGTTTTCAATTGATTTCAATAATTTGTTATTAAATAAGATTTTCTAAATAATGAAAATATATCAGTACTAACGTTCTAAATAATACCAGACTTAAGTTATTAGTATAAACTGAATTTTATCGGGAAATAGAGATGTTTAAGTGCCGAAATGGTAAGTTAAAGATGAAAAATTAACAAAAAATAAAATAAATTCTAAACATTATTAATAAAATTTCCAAAGTTACCGTGTTAATTAATTGATAGTAAATGTAAATACTAATATTTTAAACAATCAATTAACATAAAGGTTTATATGTTAAACTTTTAGGTAAATTAATATAAAAATTTAAGTTTAATTAATTTAATTCTTTTTGAATCTCAAAGAATTTATAATTATAATAAATGTAAGCAATAGAAAATAATTCTGTGACCATACCTGTGTTACCATTAAAAATGTCTTAATATTGAAGACAATTTCAAACTAACTTTAAAAAATTGTTTACAGTTTTATTTTTCTAAATTTTATATTTTTATTAATTTTGACTAATAAAACAATCTTGATTAATTCTTAGATTTTTTGAGTCTAAAATTTTAAATCTAGAATTAAATTTGATAAAAATATAGCTTGAAAATCCTAACAGATCTATAAAATGGAGTTTAACTCTGGATCTATCTCTGCCAAAGTTATCTATTTTAAATTGTAGACAAATTCTAACAAATTTTTAACGAATAATTTACAGTTTATTTTATTTATTCGATTTTTGAATTTTAAAGGAATCAAAATGAAAACGACTGCAAAGTATTAAATTTAAACATTTTTAAACTAAAAGCATTTTAACACTTTTTTGGTTTTAATTCAATTAATAGCATTCATTTTTAATTAAATTCGCGTTTAATAAAATGTTTTAAATAAATGTTTAATCAAATGTATAATTGTAAGGATAAGAAGCAAAATATGGAGACATTAAAAAAACAATTTAAATGTAATGACTGCCAAATATATTATTATTAATTTTTGGTCAAATTCAAATAAATAATTTAGTTTAATTTACAGTTATTGATAACCTATTAAATATTAGAATTAAAAAATTAGAAACATTTAACATTAATTTAAATTCTAACACACATTTACGATAATTTTACAGTTAACCAGAATAATTGAAATTACAAACATTTATTTCAACTCTCTATTGCTTGAAATTATTATTATTATTCAGAGCACTATAATTATTTGTTATTCATTTTTACATTGGTATTTGTTTGGTTTGGTACTTGCATATTTTTATATTAACTAATTTTGAGAGTTAAACAAATGGATATTCCATGTCCTCGATAAGAATTATTTATTGATTTGTACTATCTTGACTACTTGACTACCATTGATAGGAACGCTTTCACAACAACCAATTTCAAGACCAAGAAGATTTACATCATGTACAATTCAAAATTAAATCCTCCAAATAACTCGATGTTTGAG
>JAQGBR010000826.1:0-10806 GCA_034698525.1 Achipteria nitens | reverse complement strand
CTTTAACCTTTGATTAAAAAATGATCCTCAACTTTATATAAAAATAGTGAATGAACCAGTTTAAAGTTAACTAAAAGTTAAAAGTATAAATTTTAATCTCTAAAAGTTTAGTTTAAAATTACTTTTAAACATCAAAAGTAAAATTGAATTATATTTGAATCCAAAGCATTGAATATAATGATTGAATGCATTCAATAAATCATTTTTAATACTTTAATAATTATTCAATTAATTAATTATGAATTTATTTAATTCAATTAAAACATTTTACTATCAATTATTGGTTTTAATATGTTTTGAATCAGTTAACTGTGATATTACTTCAGATGAAAGTCATTTCGGAAGTGATCAACAAATTGGTAATCAATTAATTTCTTTTCTTTAAGACTAACATAAAATGATTAAATTTTAAAGAAAATATCAAACATGTCTTTGATTCGCAAATCGAGAATTATCTGAGCAAGCTCAAAGTTGCCCATAAATTAGTGGACACCGAAGATGAAGAAAAAGGCGAAGAATCGGTTCGAAGTAAAAGATCGCCACAAATATACCAAAGAAATAGTGACTCATTTTTCAATAAAGTATTGAAGAAATTAATTCATTTCTTTATTTAATTTTTAATTTGTTGTCATTTAGGGTGTCTTCAGATTGCAGGGAATCGTTCCGTTGCACTCGACTTGTGACCGACCACTTGATTTCATGACCATTGCATTCAATGGTCAGACATACGGTATTTGTATCTCTCAGCCGACTCGTGAGGGCCGTAAAACCGCTAAAGTAAGTGTCGGTCCCATTACTCCTACGGGATGGGAGAAGAATCTGATCTCATGGTATGTTACCGAACCTAAGAATGTGATCACATTTGTGGCCGAAAACATTCACACAAAAGAACGGAATCTATACGTATTGATCGCCGACTCCGACAAAAGTGAAGGCGTGGATGTCGTTGTTATCAATAAATACAATCAAAGGCTAACTTCAGAACAGCACACAGTCCACAGCCAATTTCCGACAGCTATTGCTGTATGGAAGTCGAGGACAGACAATAGCTTTCATTTGGCAATCGCCAACTCTCACGGCAGAGGCCCGACATCTGATTATAGATCTGATACTCAAACATACAATTGGATGGGAACTTATTTCGACAAATACTCAGATATGATTACCTTTTATGTGAAAGACATCTGTCCTTTCAAAATACACAGTAATGAGTTCTTAGGGATAGCCAACTATAAGGCCGGACCCAATAGTTTTGAAGTTGACTCCGAAATATTTAAATTAGACATCGATCGTAAAAAGTGGCGATCCTTTCAACGCATCCGAACATTCGGTGCTTTCGATTTGGAGTTCTTCACAATTGGTTCGGAACACAATAAAGAATACTTTCTGGGAGTGGCCAACAATCTCGACATAAGTCATGTCCGCAACGATTCTGTTATCTATAAATTTTCTGCCGACAAATTTGTTCCCTTCCAGTCTTTGCCGACTGTCGGCGCCACACAAATAAAGTCATTTCATGGACCAAATGGTGAGTTTGTCTTAGCGGTGGCTAACATGCATCAGGCCGTCCATCTCTACCAATACAATGGATGGCATTTTGTTAAGACTAACGTTCAGTACACCAGTGGTGTTATGAGCCACGGAGTTGTGTCCCTTCACTTCGATTACTTGACTTTCGAGAAATCGGGTGTTCTTTTTGTAAGCAATCCTCACCACCCGTCCGGTCATATGTTTAAAATGGAATTCGTTTACGAAAATCCATTGGGAGAGTGGCATAACAAAAGTCTTCACTGGTGTCAGACCACAGACCGGGACGTCCAACAATTCGGTATTAAGAGTCTGACACCACTATTGAAAAATGTCTTTTTTGTGGATCAAAACCAACCGATTGTCATAAACAGCGACTTAAATATGACTGATATTAATATCGATTCGTTGTCATCACCTCTTATTCTGGATCTGACCACTGGTGATGAATTGAGTCACAGACTGATTGATGAATTGGTTAAATTAGAGGAAGAGATCAGAGCCACAGAGAAAAAGTTGGGAGAAATAGTAGACATACTTTCAAATGCTTTGCGAACAGAAGGGGATCAGGTGGTGACCGCTCCTCAAACTTTCAATACAGTGGACTTCGAGTGTAGGCCAGAGTTTAATTGTCATTTCGGACAAATGAACGCCAGAGTACTAAATAATGATAACATTAATAATTTGGTTGAAGATATACTTCCCTTAAATATGGATCAAAACATCAATCATTCGATGCATTTCCAGAATCTAAGAATTGATAAAAACCTAATACTCAACGGTTTTATTAATGGCATTAACACCAGTCATATCGTTACCAAACACGGAAGTCATGACATTTTGGCCACAAAGACATTCATCAATGATGTGACCGCCAATGAAGTGACTGTCAATCGTATGATTAATCAAATGGTTATTAATCCTTCGACTGTTTTGTTGACAATTGGAGATCAAGTCATTAATAATAGCATTATATTCAGAGATAATATTCTAATACCTAATCTTCAAGTGAACGGTCCCTTCAATGGCATTAATATAAATAAATTCTTTGCCGAAATTGTGACCAAAGATGGCGATCATATAATTAAAGGCGAAAAACACTTCAACTCAATTGAAATGAATGATCTCTTAATGAGAGCCGATTCTACCATCGATGGCGTCGATATTATGAAGATATGGAATGACGTTCTTTGGACTTATGGCGATCAAGAAATAACTGTTCCAATGAATTTCACACACATCTCAATAGATAGAAATCTGTTTGTGGACGGACTCATTAATGGCATCTCTATTCCCAACGATATTATTCTCACGAATCAGAACTCAATAGTTTTGGGAAACAAACGTTTCTTAAGACCTATAACTCTGAATCGAATGGAGATCTTTGATTCAATTAACGGAATCGGTTTAGTCAATAGACCAGACCTACAGTTAGATCTGATGTTGAAGTCCAGAGTTCAGACTGTTTTCGGTCAGAAAGTGTTCAATAAAATTCATTTGGGCGGTCATAGTCTGGTCAGAGGTACTGTCGATGGCGTTAAGTTATCACAACTGAAAAGAACTCTTTTATTACGAAACGCTTCCCAATATTTCGATTCACTTGAGATCAGAGGAAATGCATTCTTTGACGGAGGACTTCATCTCAAGAATACTATTAATGGTTTCAAATTAGAAGATCTTTATAATAAGGCCTTAAAGTTAACCGATGGACACATTCCAGCGTTTCCTCACTTCCAGATGAATGTATTGAACGCCAGATTTCTTGAATGTCTATCAATTAACGGTCTAAATATCGGTAAGAATTAAATTGATTTAAAGAATATTTTATAAATTAATGAATTTTTGTCTCAAAAGGTTTGGATCTGATGACCAAAAACACACCACAAACTATCTCTGGACATAAAATATTTTTGAATGGAATAAAAGTGAACAACCATTTGATTGTCAAACATATCAATGGAATAGATATGAACTTTATTAACGACACACTTCTTCACGAAAGTCAACAGATTATCACTGGAGAGAAGACATTCATTAGTGATCTTTGGGTAAAGCAGTTGAGAGTCGATGCCATTAATAATATTTCGATGAATGACATCGTTTTACTAAATGGCGATCAATTGATTCAATCGGAAAAAGTCTTCACAGATGTCCACATTTATAATGATTTGAATGTTCACAGCTTTGAGTCAAATATTATAAATGGTGTTAATATGAAAGAACTTTACGAAAATAGTCTTCAGTACGAAAAGCCACAGATAATTACCGGTCATCTAAATGTGGAATCAATTTTGATACCAAAAGGTTCTAATTTTGAGACAAATTCTGTGAATGGAATAGATCTGAAGAAACTGATGTCAGACGCAGTTCTCAATGATGTGCCACAAACCATATCGGGTTCGAAGACATTTATCGCTCCGATAACTATTGAAAGGATGGCGTTTACCCATAACTTCGATAATGTGACTGATTTTGACCTCAAACACAATTGGCTTTTACAGGACTCGAGTCAAACCATTAATTCTGACATTATTTTTGATCACAACATAAGTGTTGACAATAATATCTTTATGTCAGTTCCTGTTATTAATAACATAAATCTCGAAATTCTAAACAACAGTACCGTTAAAGTGGACGAACCCTCACTAATCGTAGGACAGTCCAGATTTGTTGGACCTGTTATTTCTGAGGGTAAGGACTTGTTTTTAGATTTGTTTTTTCAATTAAATACTTATTTTTATTTTAAGGACACATTGAGTTAACCGGAAGAATACAAGGAATAGATTTAGATAAGGAAGCGGTGACTCTGGACGGAGACAATAGAATTTTGGGTGAAATTCATTTCGCCGATGGTTTCGAAGTGGATGAACACCTCTTTGCAAACGGAACCATTGATGGCGTCAGAGTTGAAGAGTTGTGTCGATATGCTGTTCGCAAAAATATTAATCAAGTTATAACCGGACCGACAACTGTGACCGGAAATGTTTTAATCAAAGGTCCTCTAAATGTCAGCATTAGTGTCAATGGTATAGATATCGAAAAATTCGATCGAAGTGTCCTCAAAGTAGACAAACCTTCGACAGTAAAAGGTATCCAACACTTCAAACAACTGGTAATCGATGGTCCGGTTCTCTCCCAACAATTGTTCGCTGGTTTTAGAATCGATAAATTGTTTGACAATTATATGAGTCTAAGTCGTGACCAAACCATAAATTCAAAGATTGTATTCTTGAATGACTTGAATATCAACAAAAAACTTGAAGTCAAAGGCAATATCTTTACAGAAAACTCATCTATCAATGGAGTAAATTTGAGGCTTTTGGACGCAACTGTTCTCAAGACATTCGGGGATCAACTGATTAGTGGTGACATAACTTTTGAAGATAATGTCTATTTTGAGAAAGACTTGAATGTCGTTAATCGAAGAGTCAATGAATTAGATCTGTTTAGAGACCTAATGCTAAAGGGAAGGAATAATACAATATTATCGCCAAAGATCTTCGGTTCAAACATTGTGGTCAGCAATTCTCTGGACATCAAAGACGGAATGACTATCGGAGGCGTCGATTTGTCAGAATTGGCTAAATATTCGGTAATGAAAAATAATGGCAATTACAGAATCAGTGGTCACAAACACTTCAATAGTCTAGAAGTGGACCACTTAAAGGTCAAACTCATTAATGGCATCGAAGTATCAGATAGAAGTCTACTCTTGAGTTTTGGTAATCAAAGAATAAATGGAATCAAAGAATTGAAAAGTGGTTTAACAGTCAATAAGGAAATCAATTCAAATGCAATAAATCACATAAATATTAGGAATTTGTCTCAAAATCTTGTTCTTAAAGGATATAATAATACCATTAATTCTTTCAAAACATTCAATTCTCCGCTTTCTGTAAATAATGTCAGAGCTTTTGGTCGCGTCGATGGGGTAGACCTCAATGAACTCAATTACTTTATTCAACTTCCGGTTAATTTATTGGATTTGACAGCAAAACTCGGAATAGAAGATCAAAAGATAAATGCAATGCAAAGAGCTTTAGAACATCAGTCCATTCAATTGGATTTCTATCAATTGATATCTTCTTTACATTCGGGACCACCTCTTCTCTCTTATTTTAATACAATCACCGGATCCCAACATCTATTCATTTCTGGTCAACATTTAAGCAATGGTTGTCATGAAGTCGACCTCTACTTTCAAACCAGTGATGGTTTGAATTTAATAAACAAATTATATGCAATCGAAGCAATTCTAATGACAACTTTCCAATGGAATGGCAACCAATTTGTAGTCATTTCTAACTCTAAGAAAGCTATGGATCCAAATCAATGTATAAAAATGAATGTTTCACCGAATGTTCCGCACTCTGGAGGGGGTTCGACAGTGACTCAAATTTTCGTATTCGATTCAAATCAAAAGATCTATAAACAAATTGCTGTCATTTATAGCGAAAGTGTCACTGATTTGAAAATAATAGACGACCAAAATCGATACCCGTGCCTATTAATGGCCATTCCTGTCGCTAATGGAAATCTGGGACATCCTATAGTAATCTGTATGAACTCTAATGGAAACTTTTATTTGAGAGAAACGACTACTCTTTTAGGAATAGATCAGGTATTTATTGATTTTGATTTTTAACTAAATATAAATTATGTGGCCGTCCACTCATTACCTTTCGTTCTAATAGTTATTAACCTATAAATTGTGAATTTCAGGTAACGATTATCAGAAGTTCGTCACACAATCGGACTCTTATGGCTTCAATCAATAGCTGGCAATCGACTGATTGGATCTCAAATATAGTGATTAGTGTTTGGTCTCCAGAATTGGCTCATTTCGATCATTCCATTCAATTGATTCCAATTTTCAATCCGTCGGCCATTCATTTTGCCGAAAGTTTAATGACTTCCTCTATATATCTGTTCGCCGCCGAGAAAAAGACTTCTCTGACACACAATCCTTTAGTTCACGTCTTCCGCTACACTTCAGGAAATGTTGCTTTAGTTGAGGTCCAACAGATCAAAGAGTTTGAGGTCAAACAAATTGATTCTATCCTTTTGGACGACAATAAACTACTGGTTCTAATGCTGTCAAACGACAGAATAGATTTATACCGACTCAAAGGTTCGTCAGGTTTTGTTAGAGTCGACACAATTGACGTACAAAACGCACAGAATTTCATAGTGTCTAACAATTTCAAAGACAACAGAATAAGCGGTCACTTAATATCGATTTCATTAAAGTTATGTTACGCTAAGAATAGAAATATCTGTAAAGAAGAGACTCATGTCTTAAAAAGTAAGTTCAATATTAACTAAACCTTTAAAATAATATAATTTTTAGATTTTAATAACTGTTTTGTTCCTATTTTTCTATAATTTAATCATTTATTTGTTATCTAATAATCTATTGATTACTGATTTTATATTTTAAATAACTATTAATTGATTTAAAGGCAAAAAATTTTATTTAAATAATTGGAATAAATTATAAATCAATAAAAGAGACGATTATTATAAATGAAATGAATTAATGGACACAAAAAACTATTTTCTCAAATCCAAGACAAACACCTGAAACAAATTGAAAACAAATTGAAAAAATTGGTTAAATTTCTAGAAATCTTTTTTAATAATAATTACCGATCCGTCTGAAGCACTGGCGCCCACTTTATCCCCTCTGGCGTTCCAACAGACTTCGAATATACCTCCCGTTCCCTTATATGAGTGAACTAATTGTCCGCTTTGTGTCGACCAAATGTGAACGCATTTATCAAAACTACCGGACGCTAAGAACCGGCCGTCAGGACTGAACGCAACAGAATATACCGGTTCTGAATGTTTGGTAAGTGTGTAAATACATGTCCCCCTTTCCACTTCCCATAAACGGACTGTTGAATCAAATGAAGCCGAAGCCAACTGTAGCTGAAGGTTAGGGTTATGGGTATTTGGACCGGTAGGCGACCACTTAATTGTATAGATCTCTTTTTGGTGCGCCTGTAAGTCATGAACACAAGAGTCCTGTTTCATTGACCATATCTTGAGTGTCATATCATCAGAACAAGAGGCCAATAGAGAGCCAGAGGGACACCATTTAATGGCATTCACTTCATTTGAATGACCTGTAAATGTCTTAATTGGTTTGTCTGCTCCTAATCTGCAGACATGAATGCACTGATCAGTAGAACACGAGGCAAACGCTACGTTTGTTTGCCAGTCGACGTCCAGAGCCGGTGCCGAATGATAAGCAAATTGTTGAGTGCACTGACCGGTAGATGCGTCCCAAATAATTGTCTGAAATCATACAATCAATGGTAAGGAATACTAAATAAATTATGAAACCAACCGTTTTGTCGACTCCAGCGCTCAGAATATAATTTCCTTTTTTATTCCATTTGAGTGCAAAAATTGGTCCCTTATGTTGGCCTAAAGTAGAGGCCAGTCGTCCATCAGTGGTCCAAATTCGGGCGAATCCATCATAACTGCCGGTCGCCAGAAGTGTTCCGTCAGAGTTCCAGTCAAGAGATGTCACGTCTTTATTGGACGGAACTTCTGTTCCACTAATAAATGATAAATAAATAAATTATTTTCTGTCAAATGTGTCAGACATTAGTTGCGAACCCTTTTTGAATACAATGTCTTAGAATGAGTTGTTGTGCGCTTAGAGACGACTCATTCATTGGAGTCATATTCCAGATTCTGGCCGTCGAGTCACCCGAACCACTGGCCAATAGATCTGAAGCCGGATTCCACGCACAGATAAATACTTCGCTTTCGTGGCCGCGAAGAACAGTAGCCTTAGAGGCCGGGATCTCTATATCTGTATTGATCTTTGAGTCTTGTATTACATTAGGGTTTGTTACCACTGATGACGAGTTCGATCCCACTATCGATGGTGTCGTTGTTGTCATCGGAACTGTCGTTATAGCGGTGTCTTCTGTTTTGGTCGTGTCTTCCATAACAACATCAGAGGTATTCTTAATCTCAGAGGTCTGGGCCTGTCTTTGGCTGAGCTCTTTCTGTCTGGTGATCACCACATCAGGCATTACCGCATCGATTAAAGACAAGGACTCGATCTGGCGTTCAGTTCCGTCCTCTCCAATACTGATCTCCGCTTCGGTAAACTGAAGACCCTTTTGAATGATTGAGAGAAGGGCTGCCGGCGGTACCAGAGCTCCATTGATGTTAGACTGTGCGATATGAGACTCCACTCCAAATACAAACGCCGAATGACTGAAACCGGACTCTTGAAGATAGCGGTAAACCAAAAAATTTACCTCAAATACAGAGAAAACAAATTTGAAATTAATTTCCAATAATTCTAAAACTGTTTTAAACAAATTGTTCACAAAATTGATGTCAAAACACATCATTTGATTCAATAAATACCTCATCCGAAGAGAAACTCATTATTTTTTTAAATCAATTATAAATGGTTTATAAAAAATAATTAAAAGTTTTTATAAATAACTTTAAATTAAATTAATTAATAAAAACGATTTAAAAAAAGAGTAAATCAAACAGAGATTAGTGTCAATAGAGAGCATAGTATTAAAGGATTAAGAGATTAAAACATTGTCTTAACATTTATTGTCGTTAACAACATTCACAACATTTACATTGAATGAAGTATTGGTTGTTATGACAACCATTAAAAAAGGTTTTAATAAATTTGTATTACAATAATCAGATTCAAAGTGTAAGAGAGAAATGACTGCTTTAGCCTCCAATCAAAACACTGTATTCGTAGACAATTTGGACGTAATTGATGTGAGTATTGGTTCACATGTTGTGTCTACACTTCCTTTTCCTGTGAAACGATGGCTCAAAAGGCAATCTCTAAGAAACGAAAAGTAATTTAAATCTAATTTAATTGAATTTAACTTTAATTTCAACTCATAATTGTCTTACAGTTTGTGTCGGACGGCGTCTTCAGAGCCGAATTGGATGAGTTCCTGCGGCGAGAGTTGGCTGAAGACGGTTACAGTGGTGTTGAGGTCCGTATGAGTCCGGCGCGGACTGAGATAATAATTTTGGCGACACGAACCCAGTCTGTGCTGGGTGAAAAGGGCAGACGTATCCGAGAACTGACTTCTGTCGTCCAAAAGCGGTTCAATTTTCAAGAGGGAACTGTTGAGGTCTGTCCCCAAACTCTAGTCGTTAACATTGAGTTGATTTAAGTTTTACTGATTTATTCAATTAGATGTACGCCGAGAAAGTGTCGGACAGAGGTCTGTGCGCTATCGCTCAGTGCGAATCACTCCGATATAAATTGATTGGAGGTCTGGCCGTTCGTCGCGCCTGTTATGGTGTTCTCCGCTTTATTATGGAGTCCGGCGCTAAAGGATGTGAAGTAGTGGTCAGCGGAAAGTTGAGGGGACAGAGGGCTAAGAGCATGAAGTTTGTGGACGGGTGGATGATTCACTCCGGCAACCCTACCAACGATTATGTGGACACTGCTGTCAGACATGTCTTACTCAGACAGGGAGTGCTCGGAATTAAGGTCTCATTTATTAACTCTTTTTTCTAAACTTTTTTTTAAATTTAATGTATTTTTAGGTCAAAATTATGCTTCCCTGGGATATGACTGGAAAGAAGGGACCAAAAACACCCCTTCCCGACAATGTTAACATCGTTGAACCCAAGGAAGAGGCAGTGCCCGCACAGCCATATTCAGAGTCTAAAGAACCGAAACCTGCGGCTATTCCAGCGTTGGCTTAAGAGTCGTATTTAAAGTTCACTTTTTTTTGTTTAAATCGAAAAATAAAAAATCATTTAATAAGAAATTTCTCCAATTTTTTCATTAATTTTTATAAATTAAATCAAAATTAGTTTTAACTCACTTTTAATGTCAGATCAACTGGTCTTACAATTGAGGTCTAAATCTACTCTCGGCTCTTCTATTCCATGTACTTATATATTCCAGTTAAGACAATTTCAGGTAAGAAATTGATTCGGATTTTGTTTGATCCTGCTAATTCAGAACAATTTATTCTGATTTTATAGAAAATTCAATAATTTGAGTCTAAAATTGTTTTGCATTGAATTTAATGATAGAAATTACAATCAATTTGTTTATTGCAATCAATTATTATTAATATATATATAGAGAAACAAATTTATTAAAACAAAATTAATATCAAATTCTTTAATATTCTATTCTTAAGACATTTTATAAAACTCTGAACGCAATAAACAAAAATATTTATAAATTTTATAACTTTTTTGTCGTCAATAAAAACAAAATCAATATTATATTACAATTTAATGGAT
>JAQGBR010000825.1:0-10815 GCA_034698525.1 Achipteria nitens | reverse complement strand
AGATGTAAATAATATTTAATTACAACTATTCTAATAATAACTAATATTTCTATAATTTAATACAATTTTTAAGAAAAAGTTTGGACTTTAAACTCAATTATATTAACCCAGGCCACAGATGGCCACCACTATTATCACTTTGGGACTCATCCGGCAAAAGCCTAATTACCGGACGTCTCAGTATAAAATAGTTATCTATTATAAATTGTATTTTAAATTCCAATAGGAATTTTAATGTTAAAATTTTATGAAAGACTGGGACCATTTCCCCCAAAAATGAAGCTAGATTTTATAACGGTTATAAAATGAATTTTAAAATTGTCCTTAGTTTAACCTAAGCCTTATTTTCAAATTTTAATATCTGACTTCTTTTTACTTTAAATTCTTTAACAAAGAGGTAAGCATGGTCAATAGATTATTACATCCCTTATTACAATAAGTTGAACTTGGTGTTTGTTTAAATACTGTACTTTTAATAATCCATAATCGGCATGAACTGTAAATAAATTTCTAATAATACAGAAAATTAATATAAAATCTATACTTTCTATGTTTGGACATCAAAGGCTCCATCAAAAGTTTTTTTAATATAAATTATAATTGAATTGAATTTTATTGTTTAAACTCATTGTATTAAATCGGAGCTGATTTTCAATAGATAAGAGTTCATAAATATTCATTGAGTTTAGATTTTATTTAACCACTTGTTTACAAAAAACTTTAAACACTAATCTAAATCTTTAATCACCATTAAATTAACATGATTTGTAATCCTAGAATTTCAGTACATCTGATGTAATATTTATGATTTTTATTTGAAAATTATTTCTTTTATCAGTTGTTAATAATTAATTTTTACAAAGGTTTAACTAATAATTCCATAATAAAGATAACTGTTATGGTTAGGTATATAACTTATACCTATTCCAAACCAAAATGGTTTAGTTTTTTTTATTAATCCTAAATGATTATTACAAAAATTTGAAAATTAAAAATCATTATCTTGAATCATTAAAATATTTAAAAACACAATTTAATTTTTTTTCTTCTCATATATTAATGATTTAATCAAATGTTTCTAACCTCGATATTCGTCTTCAATATGCTCAAAACATATACTTTGATCATTTTTTGTAAAATATTGTATTTTAAATCATTTTAAAATTATTAAAATTATGAATAAATAATTTCCCTTCGAGTTTAATTAAATTATAACAAACTGTAATAATAGTTTGATTTACAAGGAAAATTAAGGAAACATTTTATATTTTTAACTTTGGACCATATCTACAGTTTCGGCCCTTATAGTATGCTAATACTAAATTAATAATAAACTTTATTTAAAGGATTATAATTTAAATCAAAACTTTTGAAAAATATAAATGAATCATCTTAAGCCAAATAAATTTCTAGCTTAAGGTAATTTTATTTCACTATTGATCAAGAAACTAAACTTTTAAGTTTGTTTTAAAATTAGATAATCGTATTTAAAAGGATAAACATTTTTCTAATTTAATTTCAATAAACTGTAACTCTATTTGTAATCATACGGAGAATTAATGAAAAAACCAAACTTTAGTCTTTTGGTACTGGAATGACGAAGTTTTACTTTTATTTTACATAAAAACTATTCAAAATTTAAATAATATATTTAATAAATATTACATATTTTACAAATATTATTATAAAAATCATTATAAAAATTACAGTCGGTTTCAGGTGGTTTCAGACAATTGTCAAAAGTTTTCGGGTTTAATATGAAAAGGTTTCGTCACAGTTGTCTTAAATGATCTGTTGTTCTCTTATATTTATTTCTTGTATTTGACATCAAATTAATGTCAATATCTTCTATGATTTTAACTATTTATTAATTTTCAATTTAAAAACAATAAATTTAATAAATAAAAAATATAAAAATAAACAAACACTTGCATTGCATAACATTTCATAAAGGTGACACGCGCTCAGTTAACTGCATACTGGCTGCAACTGTTGCCTCTGGAACAGGACTAATACTATGTGTCAATCTTTACAGATAAACATTGCTTTTTTACTGAAAACAATGAATGAAATTAATATAAATTCAAATTTAGCTCATTTTTATAAAATTACAGTTTTTAACTTGTCTAATATTTAGTTGAACTAATTTTATTTAATTTAAAAATTTTATTTTATTATTTAATTTTATTTTATTATTTGATTTAATATAATTATTATAATAAAATTGTAATAAAATTAATACTTAAAGCGTTATTAAAAAGTTGATTTTAGTACTGGCCCAATATTAAATTCAATAAAATAAAATGTTAAACTCAATTTTTTAGAAAACAAAATAACAGTTTTAATAATATTAATGATATGAGAGTTAAATCGTCAAAATTATTGATTTTCTTGAAACTCTAATTATAAAAATGAATTTAATTTATAATTGATTTCAAAAATGAAATTTTTATTATAGATTTAGTAAATAATAATTATCGCTTAAAATTTTTCGATTTTTATTCCAAACGACTGTAAATATGTTTCTAATCCTTCTTTGATTTAATCAAATAACCAAATTTTAATTTACAGGATGAGATTTTAAAAGGAATACTTGCTAACTTACAATTATTTTGAGGAAAACAGATTAAGAAAACATTTCAATTTATTAATCCAAATTATTTAAAACAAAATATTATTTTAAATATATTTAACTTAAAGGTAAATAATTTGAATTTTTAAGATTTCGGGTAAAATAAAATTTTGTTTATTAAAGTTTTAAATTTTAATTAATTAAATTAAACTAAACTTTCATCTTTTGGCGTATAATCGCTTTCTTTTTTGTCTAATTAAAGTTATAAAAATAATAAGACCCTAAAAATATGTTTTAAATTTCTTTTTCAATTTAAAATAGATTAGTTTTTTCACTAATTTTAAATATAAATCAATATATATTTACAGTTTTGGACCCATTATTTAACAATAATGCAAATGTATTTAAATTCTTTAGAATTAGAGTTGAACCAAACTCTTGTTTATATAAAAACTTTTATGCATTGGTTTTACAAAAATACAAAACTATTACATAATATTTGATTTAAAACTAAAAATTATTATAAACAATAAATAAAATATTTGAAAGTTTTCATAGAAAGCAAATGTTTGTTTAATTATTATTATACAATTATTTGATTAATTAAATATTTAATTTCAATTAAAAGAGGTTTTTAATTATAGATTATTTATTTAACGCTTTCTGTAGTTGACTAGTGGATCGCTTAAAATTAATTTGAATTATTATTTGATTCAATAGTTTTTCCATTTCGTGACTTAAACATTTCTACTTGCCGATAATTTGACAGAACAAGTGATTGCTTTTGGTGATATTATTACTTTAATTAAATTAAATTTTATTACTTGTCTTTAAAACTGTTATCAAAACATTAATAATTTGAGGAATAATAAAAGAAAAAGGTTTTCTATCACCATATCCAATAAATAATATAATAAACAAAATATTTATATTTAAAAGTTTTTGAAAATAAATTAACAGTTTTTGAATTATTATTAACATAAATTTCTAATTATAGAATAATCTTATAATTAGTATTAAATAATTTATTGCATTATATTTAAAAAATATTTTGATTTTAAATGGGACTTTCAACTTATCTTGCTAAATCTAAAATATACAAATCTTTTATTCCTTTTCATTTTTATTTGACAATGTTTATTATTTTAACCAGGATTTGATGGCCAGTTTGAAAAATTAAGTATTTTAAATAAACACCAATTAATTATTATGAGAATTAAAATTTTATTTTCTTTTGTTTAGCTTAAATTAGCAAGTAAATTTTTTAAAAGATTCACTTAAGATTTGAGTTTTTAAACTCTTTTTTCTATTAAAAGCGAAGTTAAATATTGAAAACTCAAATCCTCAAGGCCGAATGTCGCCAATCCAGCTATACCCACTTGCCCATCCCTGCTGTTTATAATCACAATATAACTTCGGGTAGCATATCTCATGGTAACTTTAATTATATTAATAATTTTTATTCAGAAATCATTTGATTGGTTTTAGAAACTATCTTTGGGTTTTAAAACATAAACAACACGTAGCAGTGTTCTAGATTATTTCATTGGAAGTTACTAAAATCATGACATGATAATTTTGGTTTTATAATAAATAAAGGCAGCAACTTATTAATGACAAAAATAATAGTCGAAATTTGTATTTTCTTATGTTGCTTATGGATTTTAAGATTGTCAAAATATTTAAAGAAAAACGTTTGGGTCGAGTGTAACCAAATATATAAATGAATTTTTTGTTGTAAAATCTAAATTCAATTTATTGATAAAATTACAGTTTAAAAAATGCTCTAGAAACAAAAACTGTGATTGATTTATTTGATTCCAGTAATTATTTTTTTACTTTAGTGACTATTGTATAAAATTTTTTTTAAAGTATCATGGCCGACTACTTTTCATCTATGTGTCGCCAAACTTTGTCCTAAAATCATTTAACTCCCAAAAGAAATCTAGAAATAAAAAATTGCTACTTTTCTTAAAATAAGAGAATGTTTTTAAATAAGTTTATAAAAAATTCATTTTATAAAAAAAATATTATATAAAATTTGTCATAAAATCAAAAATTATTGTAATATTTTTTAATAATATATAAAATATTTTAGTTTTCATAGAAATCAAATGTTTGTTATCCACTGTCATCACAGCCATCGGATTAATCGGATCTTAGTTAACGGCCCGGCATTGCAGTGATCAATAGGAGGCGAATAGGAGCTGTGCCACGCACTCAGTCAACTGCGTACTGACTGCAACTGTTGTCTGTGGAACAGGACTAACATTAAGTGAAACTCTTTACAGATAAATATTTCTTTTGTACTGAATTCCCTAATCAATGAAATTAATTTAAATATAAGTTTAGCTCTTATTTATAATATTACAGCTTTTAATTTATATCATAATTTTGATATATCTTTCAGAGCTTAAAATATACTTTGGAATAAAGGAAGAAAAATTAATTATTTAAATAAATATTATTAATGAAACCTATCTTTAAAAAATAAAATATTTATTAGAAACTCAGTTAATATTAGTTCCGCGGCAACGGACAGTCTGGTAGCCTTAACATTGAGGGGGCCGAAAGTTATATTTATATTTATCATATATTTAAATAATGTGCACCGGAATAGAAGAGTAGATTTCGGAGAGGGCTATAATCTCCAAAATTAAACACCAAAATTAGAGAATCTGTTGGTATGGATGAAAACAACTACGACTCCCATAAAGAAAATTTTGGTGTTGGAATTTAGCGTAGATTTGTGTAAAATTAAATAATCAATCAATCCCTCAAATATATCAAGATAATTTAATTTAATTTTGAAAATTATGAACAATTTTATAACTGAAAAACTATACAAAACAAGTTTAATTTAGATTAGAACCGAATTATAGGTCAATATTAAAGCCAATACAAAGTATATTAAAAACTTAAATGTTTTAGAAAATAAAATAACAGTTTATAATAAACTATTAAAAATCTGAGGGTTTGAAAATTATTCATACATTTTGTTATTTAATTAATTTAATAATTAATTTCAATTAAATTAAGTTTTTAATTATAGATTATTTATTTAACTCTTTCTGTATTTGACTAATAAATTATTTTTTTGGGTCGTTTGAAATTAATTTGAATTCAATAGTTTGTGAATCTAATTGAAAATTCAATTTTGAAAAAATTTGGGGTCAGTCATCTGACCGGGCGGATACGAAGATGACTAGCTAGGTTAAATCTTTTTTGGTATAATTTGTGTGTTAATGTTCTGGATGGTTGTGCAAAAGGATAGGTTCAAGGCTCAAACAGGTGATTTACCAGTAGGGGTTTTATTATTCTTAAAGTTTATAGAAAGCAAATTTTTTTTATGGAAAAAACATTTAATTCCCGATTTGACCCACTTAACCTTAATGGATTTGGCTGAAATTTGGGGCACCTACCAAGAATATGAGGCCACAAAATCTATCAAAATGATTTTGACCTCTGACCTCATCGTGTTGAGGGGCCAGATTCTTGATTACGAAACCGACATATGTCTTTTTTTAAACCTTAATTGTACGCCTCCTGTTCAAAATAGATGAGGGTGTTAATGGGGTATAATTTGTGTTTATAATATTTTTTTGGGACATCTCTAACTCGAGTTATAGCTCAAAAACTGACTTTTTTTATTAAAAAATCGGATTATATGACACAACATTTAAATGGTATAAAATATAATATATAAAATTTTATTATTTATCTACAATTGTATGCAAAACTCCTGATCAAGGTAAAATTAACTTTTTTTTAACATTTTTATCTTAAAATACGTTAATGTTTAAAAATAATATATTAATCGCTTTACATTTTTCGATTGTAATTTCAAAAACTGTAACTCTGTTTCTAATTATAGTTTGGACTAATAAAAAATTAAACTTCAAATTTTTGGACGATATGATAGTCAGGAAACTTTATCAATCCTAAATGATTATTACAAAAATTTGAAAATTAAAAATAATTATCTTGGATCATTAAAATGTTTAAAAACCCAATTTAAATTTTTTCTTCTTCTCATATTTTAATGATTTAATTTAATGATTTCTAACCTTGATATTCGTCTTCAATATGCTCAAAATCATATACTTTGATCATTTTTTGTAAAATATTGTATCTTAAATCATTTTAAAATTATTAAAATTATGAATAAATGATTTGCCTTCGACTTTAATAAAATTACATTAAACTGTAATAATAATTTGAATTTCAGGGAAAATTAATGAAAAATTTTATATTTTTAACTTTGGACCTTACTACTGTATTCCAAATGAAATACAATCGCGATGTTTTTTGCATTTAACAAATTTTAAATTTTGTATTAAATTTATTGAACACAAATTAAATAACATTTTAAAAATTAATTTTAGAAAACTATGATAGAATAAATTATAGAATAATTAAAATGTCATTGATTAAATAATAATTTAGATGTTTAATCAATTATATTAAATCTTGAATCTAGATAAAACAAGCCTAATCAACGTGCTAATAAATTATAAGTATTTACTCAAAGGCAAATTAAATGAATTTAAATGAAATGAATATTTAAATAAAATATGAAAAACACGAAAAATTATTTATTTACTTTTTGTAAAGCACTTAACTTTTCCCGATTATAGTTTCATAGTTACACCATTCAACAATTAAAATGATCAATTTTGTTTTTAAAAAGAAAATAAAATTTAAAAAGAATTTAAAAGAAACGATAATTAGTTAATCGCTTAACTTTTTTCGATTGTAATTTCAAAAACTGTAAATATATTTCTAATATGACTTTGAATTAATGAAAAATCTAAACTCATCTTTTAGTGTGAAATGGGGCTCTTTTTTCTAATGAAAGTTCCAACAATAAGACCAGAAAATATTAGTCAAGTGAAAGGTCTAGCTCTAATATCTTTTAATAATTGAATAATATTGACAATTTTGACCGATTTTTAACTTAAATGCCAATTAATTTCAATTCTTTGTTTTAAGTTTTTGTTGATAACCAAATTGACTTCAAAGAAGATATCAAAACTAAATGAATTTTAATTTAATGCCTCAAAAAGTTAATAATTATTAATTTGCAGAGCGTTTGTTCAAATATTTGTTTCTATTTCATTAATAAATTCATTTATTTAAATAATTTTACAATTTAATTACCTTTTCATTTATTATTATTCAGTTATTAATGTCTTCACTTATAGTTGTGAACAGTGTTTTTTTACAAAAGGTTATTTTAAAAGCCTTGTTAATTATTAATAATAATACTTATTTAGAGGATTATTATTTAAATCAATACTATTGAAATCATCTTCAGCAAGGTAATTGTTTAACTTAAATTTATTTTATTTCACTATTGATCAAGAAACTAAACTTTTAAGTTTGTTTTAAAATTAGATAATCGAATGCAAAACGGATAAACAATTTCCGGGTTTAATTTCAAGAAACTGTAACTCCAATTCTAATCATACGGAGAATTAATGAAAAAACCAAACTTTAGTCTTTTGGTACCCGAAACGAGTGACGTTGACTTTTATTTTAACATAAAAATTATTCAAAATTTAAGAAATATATTTAATAAATATCACATACTTTACAAATATTATTATAAAAATCAATATATAAATTATAAACAAAATTAAAAGTAGTAATTTTTGGCAAAGAGTATAGATTGAATTAATTAAAAGTCGTAAATCTTTAACATATTTGATAAAGATTCACAATTAAATATACTGCATTCCGCCTCGTTTAAGTGAATTTTCAAATTATTTCAATCATTTGCACAACAGCGCTAAACAGAAACAAACGCATTGCGTTTACATGTTTAAATTATATGAATGAACTGTAATAAAGATGAATAGATTAACTTTCAAAAACTATAACAAGTTTTTTTTTATTAAATTGACTGAAATTATCTTAATAAATAAAAGCGCAGTAAATCAAATATGTCAAGTTAATTTTGTTGATTTATTGAACATAATGTGATATTTTCTGATTTTTGATTGTCAGCTGTTCCTTAATTTGTGTTAATAAGTTGTCAATCATTATTTTGAAAAATAATAAATCGATAAGCAATAAAAATAGTAATTAATAACTGTCTTAATATCCAAACTAAAATAGATTTGTTTTTCATTAAATCTAAAAATAAATCAAAATAAATTTACAGTTTATGAACAATTTATTACTAAACATAAAATTAAAGCTTTTTGTGATATGATTTATATTTGAGACTATTCTCTAATTTTTAGTCTTTCAGGTATTGCTTTTAAAGCTGCCAGTTAAATTTGTGTGTTTTTAGATTAAAAATAAATAGAACATATTTGGTTTAAAAATTGAAATCAAATTTAATTATTTTATTATTCTGGAGATTAATATTTTATATTATAGGTTTTAATTGGGTTAACAAAAAACTAAAATATTAAATACGATTTGATTTAAAACCAAAAATAATTTAAAATAATAAATAAAATATTTGAAAGTTTTCATAGAAAGCAAATGTTTGTTATCCACTCTCATCACAGCCACCGATTAATTGGATCTTAGTTAACAGCCCGGCATTGCAGTGATCTATAGGAGGGGAATAGGACCTGTTCCACGCGCTCTGTCAACTGCGTACTTCCTGCAACGTACGGCTGTTGTCTGTGGAACAGGACTAACACTATGTATCAGTCTTTACAGATAAACTTTGTTTTTGTACTGAATTTCTTAATCAATGAAATTAAAATAAATTAAAGTTTAGCTCTTATTTATAAAATTATAGATTTTAATTTGTATCATAACTCTGATATATCTTTTAAAACTATAGTAAACTAGATTTAAAAAACACATTTTGGCAAAAAGTTTTAAATATAAAAAAAACTAGGCAAAATTCACAATAAAACTTAAAAATTAAGTGTAAAATCTAATAATTATTTTAAACTAATTTTATTTAACTTAAAAATTTTATTTTATTATTTAATTTAATATAAATCTTCAAATAAATATGTATTAAAAATTAATCTTAAAGGGTTCTTCAAAAAGTCAAAACACATTTAGTCCAATATTAAAGTCAATAAAACGAATGTTAAGCCCAATTCTTTTAGAAAACAAAATAACAGTTTATAATAATATAAGAGAGTTAAATAGTCGAAATTATTCCTTTTTTTGAAACTCTAATTATAAAAATGGATTTAATTTATAATTGATTTGAAAAATAAAATTTTGATTATAGATTTAGTTAATAATAATTAAATTTATTAAAATAAGTTAATGTCTTTAAATAACCCGGGACAAAATTTTGAATTGATAAAGCTTTTCATATAATTCTGATACTTCTGATTATTATTAATACAAAAAAATTAAAATTCAATACAATTTGAAAGTTATTTGATCTTACTCTATCTTGCTCTAAGTTTTCATACAAGGTAAATGTTTGTTATCCACTGTCATCACAGCCACCGATTAATCGGATCTTAGTTAACAGCCCGGCATTGCAGTGATCCATAAGTAGGCGAATAGGAGCTGTGCCACGCGCTCAGTCAACTGCGTACTGGCTGCAACTGTTATCTGTGGAACAGGACTAATATTTTGTGTAAGTCTTTACAGATAAACATTGCTTTTGTACTGAATTTCTTTATCAATAAAACTAATATAAATCAAAGTTTAGCTCGTATTAATAAAATTACAGCCTCATTTGTAACATATCTTTAGTAAATCTATTAAATCTATTAATTGACTAGATGACTACATTAATACCTGTAAATGAGAACTGATTCGACTGTCTTTTTCTGTTCTTAAAAATTTGTAATAATATGTGAAGTTTATTATTAGATTTAAATTGTTTTTAATTTTCTAATTAAAATATAAAAGAACAAAATTTTCATTTAATTTTATATAACTTTGGTATAAATTTGATTTATTAATCTATATTAATCAGTTATTTTGGATCCATTGAACTTTTCTATTGCTATCTAAATCTATTGAAGGTCTCAAAGAAACTAAATTGTGACCAAATAATGGAATCATTTTTCCCATCTAAAATAGTTTTGTAGTATTACTCCTTTTTACTTTCAATTTGATATTGATCTTTTTAAAATAACTTTAAGCATCCTTAATAGAGCTTGCCTTTGAATCTGTTCAATGAAGATAAAGGATATTTTTTTAAAATGAAATGTAAGAAAAGCTGTAATTTTTATGTAAAAACTTAATTTTATATTTCAAAAGTTTTATTTATTTACTAATGGAAAGTAAAACGAATGGCCTTT
>JAQGBR010000824.1:0-10816 GCA_034698525.1 Achipteria nitens | reverse complement strand
GATTTTCCAAAATTTTTCGCGACAGGGGGGGGGATAAATGGCTGATCCCCCCCCCTTGACGAGGTGTGGTTTAATGTATTTAAAGATCAATTTATATGAAAAATAAGATCAATTAAAAAGAAAAATGATTATCAAATGAATGAATCATTGATTCAATAATTTGTTTACTAAAGTCAAGGCTTTTAGCTTTCAATCACTTTATATATGAATTCCAAAAAATATTTTTTTATTATTGAATAAAAGATCAAAAAATGTAATTAAAAATTTATTTTCAATTCCTATCGGATATCATAAGATTTGCAGATATTTTGAGATCAAAATTTCAAAATTTACTCAATTATAAGATTAGATTAATATTGGAAATGATTCTATCATTTAATTGATATTCTTATCTATAATTTGATTCTATCAAACATTTATAAAATGATAGGTTTTGTCCCAAATTATTGAATTTTAGAGATAATTAAATGATGTTTAAATGAAATTATGCACAGAACTAATAACATTTCATTTACACCTCATTTATCGGTTGTTTGCGCTCAAACTCTAAGTTATTGTAATAAATGCCAATAATTTTAATAAATGTATTGAATTTCCGTCATTCCTCCCAATTCTGATATTTTTGTTGAATTTGATTAACGAGAAGTAATTTAATTGAGAGGTGAGTCTAATTTTTTCATTTATTTTGTTGAAATAGTGTTGTGATGTCTGATACGAATGTCTGTTCAAAAACGGCCTCCGATGAGATCGCTTTAAAAAAGAAAGACGAAGAGAAACAGCCACTCATTACTGCAAATTCCAGTCGTTTAGAATCATTAGATATATATCCATATACTTCTTCTGGTGATGAAGGAGACAATGAAGACGACAGCAGTGAATCAGATTTATTCGGTTTCGCCCGAAATTCTCAGGTCTTGATTAGCGCTGAACTCAAGAATTTATTTTGGATTCTATTAATCACTAATTAATTGCTTTTCTAAATACAATCAGTTTTTTAAATAAATGAACTCATTTTGACTAATATTTTGTAGAGAATTATGGGTCCGGAGTCTCACACCTCCACATCTAATATGCAAACGCTAATGCATTTGCTTAAAGGAAATATAGGAACCGGTATATTAGCGATGCCCAGTAAGTCACTGATAATGATTTTAATTCGATTTATATACTTATTGTTTAATATTGAGGTGCGTTCGCAAACGCCGGCCTTTTAATGGGAACACTGGCGCTACCAATAATGGGAATAATTTGTATCCATTGTATGCATATTCTGATTGAATGCAATCAAATTCTTTGCGACAGATTTGGTATTAAAAATTTAGACTACGAAGAGGTTTGTTATCTATTATTGATTTGATATCGAAATCTAATTTAATTCTATTAAAGGTCGCAAACAAAGCATTTTCTGTGGGACCAAAAAGTCTGAGAAAATTGTCGAAAACAGCGGGTGTCGCCGTTTCCACGTTTCTATTGATAACACAATTCGGTTTCTGTTGTGTTTATGCACTTTTTGTGGCCCAAAATTTAGGACAAGTAATCAAATGAATAAATATTTTGTCATAAATTTATATTTATTTTGAATATATATTTTTAGGTCATAAATGGTTTATCTGATCAGAGGATTGATTTCGAAGTTCATATCTATATGTTATTATTACTTCCGCTCTTTATTTCATTGAATTTTATCAAAAGTCTCAGAACTCTATCGATAGCGTCGGCCACCGCTAACCTCTTGCAAACCACGGGTTTGGTTATAGTATTTTATAATTTAATTCAAGACTTACCCAACACATGGGAGAGACCGGCTTCTGTCGATATATCCAGATTTCCCTTATATATGGGAACCGCTATCTACGCCTTCGAAGGAATTGGTTTAGTGCTACCCCTTCAGAAGGAGATGAGGGAACCCCAAGCATTCGGTGGTTTAGCCGGTGTTCTCAACACAGGAATGACAATCGTTGCCTGTCTTTACATTGCAGTCGGATTTTTTGGTTATTTAAAGTTTGGGGATCAGGTCTTGGGATCAATTACTTTGAATTTGCCGGCAGAACCTCTCTATGAGACGTGTCGACTAATGTTTGCGATCGCGATATTCCTCTCTTATGCCATTCAATTCTACGTTCCCTTCAATATTATTTGGCCGTTCGTTGTCTACCGATTCCGACTCAAACCTGATATTAGAAGAACCCGTGTATTAGAAAAGGTATTACGCGCGGCATTAGTGGCCGCCACCTGTAAGTCAATCTCTCAAATAAAACACAACTTATGTTTATTTGACTCAATTTACCGATTATTTCAGTCGCTTTGGCCGCCGCTATCCCTAAATTAGACCTTTTTATATCATTGGTCGGCGCCCTTTCCAGTAGTTGTTTGGCACTAATATTCCCACCGATTATAGAAATTGCCACCAAATGGGAGGACAACTCAAGTATTTAATTTAAATTATACATTAAGAGAATAATTAGTGAATATTTTAGAGACATATATGGGCTGGTGGTGGCTCTTCACCAAAAACACAGCCATATTTCTGTTGGGAATAATTGGATTCTTCACCGGAACCTATGCTAGTCTTCAGGATATTCTAAAAGCGTTAAAAAGTTGATAATAATATTATTTCTATAATTTATGTAAATATGATTTAATTGTAATTATTTTTTTTAATCCAAAAGTTTATGAAAACATTTATTGAACTCAAATAAAACCAAATATTTAATGAATATATAAATTAATTGAGTCATTGGTTCTGTTGATGTGCGGCCAACTGTTGTAATAATATTCGTCTCTGTTTTTCTAATTCTTCCAAATCGTCAAAAGACTCGATAGGAGTGTCACTCCTTTGAGGCGTTTGAACACTGGGTTTGTTCTTATCTGAAGTCTCGGATCGAATCCTTTCGTCTTCTGATTCCTATATTAAAATGATTTAAATATTAATTAAAATCAAAACATTTATTTCAAATTAACCGAAGATTTTCTTCGCGGAGAAAGAGATTTGTATTTGTCCTCCAAATCACTCGAAGAACTTTGAGAATCAAGTGATCGATCACTTCTAGAATGGGAACGACTGTCCTTTTTTGTGGCGTTTCGCGAATGACTTGTTTTGCGATGACGTTCGTCATCACTACTCGAAGAAGAGGACGACGACGAAGACTGCGATCTTTTCTTTATTTTTTTGGTTTTGTCACTCTTTTTGGATGAATAGAAACTCTTCTTCGACTTTGAGTGGTGATGAGAACAGCTCTCTTCCATCGTTCGAATGCAACTCTTGAATAGTGTTATTCTATCGGCCTCTGAATGAATGGCTGTAAACGCGTCTTCATTTGAGATCAATTTTCTGACTGATTCCCACTCCGAGTCTTCATCGATAGGCGGATCCAGTTTTGCCAAAACAGCTAAAAATGCGGTCTCGAGTTTGCGCTTAATTTTAGTTTCCTCTTTGATTCTCTCCCTTTCCTTTTCCTTTTCTTTTTCAATGAGTTTTTCATAAATAATTTTAACGTTTCCGCCGTCGAGAGTCGCACTTCTGGTGTCTTCACTGAGAACTGTGGCGAAGTCGACATAAGTGGTAGCGATCGTCACTTCAAAGTTACGACTCCGAAGAATGTCTTTAATTAATTGTTTTTCGTCTTCATATCTGGCCTTAAGGTCTTCGACATAAAACTTAAATAAGTCGAGAGGTGTTGAACCGGCAAATGGTTGGGACAGCATTGCTGTGAAACGGGGGTCAGCACTGATTTCGTGATAGAGATTAACCCATTTAGACATTGACGTCAATTTCCCGGTTGCGTGCAATTCGTCTAAAAAGCCAACGAAAGCCTCCCTATTCTTCCTCTGCTGTCGAACCTGTCTTTTCTTTTCGCGTTTCTTCTCCTCTTCCTCTTCGGTTTCTAATTGTCTGATATGTTCTTCAAAGACTATAAGAGCGTCTTCTTTGTCCATTCCTAATAGGTTTGCGTCCTCAGCAAAGATAGGATTGTCGAGAAGTAGTTGTTGTGCCTCTTGCCATGTGGTCCGGTATGTTATTTGAGTCATTGAGTCTAAGATATCACTCAATACTCTCATATTTCGTTTTCTGAGTTGTTTTGCTTCGCTTTTCTCCTTTTTAGACAAAAATACGATCGCGTCGTCAAAGATCTCTCTCCGGTCAATGTCTGGAACTGCTTTCCAAATGTCGACATCTCTGAGCACTTCCAACGCCTGTCTGTATTTAGTGGTAGAATTGATTTTATCGGTTGTGTGTAAGAACTTTTCGAGGTTTTCTTTGGCTCGTTTTGCTCTAACCCTCTGCTCTTCCTTTTCTTCTTTTGCTTTTTGCACTTTATATGCATTAAAAAACTGTTTCCTTTCGGGATGACTGCGGAACCGATCGAATCTGTGGTCATTCCCAATAAGTTTGAGGGCGTACTCCCAGCTCGCAGTCGACGACACATTCTTTTCTCTTAACAGATCTTTAAATATTTCAGACAACTCTTTGGTCTCAATCGGCGCCGCATTAGTGCTGGGAAGGGGTAAGTCATTAGGACTGCTGTCAACCTTACCCTCACTACTCGTTTGCGAATCTGGAGTCCGATCACCGCTTACTTCTTGAGAGGTCTCTCCTTTTTGTGTCGACTCTTGTGGTGGAGTCGAAGGAATTGTAATCGGAGTTATCGATTGTGTCGTCGGCTGAGGTGTCGATGACTTTTGAGGCGGTGGTAGAGGTTGTCCTCCGCTCTGGGCTTCACTTTGAATGCTTGTCTGCAATGTATTGGAAGTACTACCGGTGGAGGCCTTCGCCTCTTCACTCGCAATCTTGGCTTTAATTTCATCCAATTCTTTAGGTATTGTCCACATCGACTGCTTTGTCACCACATTATGATAATAAACTCTTTGGTCTTCAGTGGTATACTCTTTCCACTGACAGTTGGCTAACAGTTTCTCTGTTTCTGTCTTTAGTTCTTCGGGTTTATCCCAAGAGGACTGTTTGGTCACACTATTGTAATAATAGGTTCGCCCGTCTTCTGACTTATATTCGGCCCAATTGGAGGTCGAAGTAGTGGTCGGAATGGTTGGCGGCATCGGAATATTGGCCGTAATCGGCGGCACAAAAGGAAACGGAAGCAAAGGAGCATTAAATGGCATATTTGGAAGCGATGGCAATGAAGGCAAAGGAGGAGCTGATGTCTGTCCTGAAGAGGACATTATCATAGCCTGATATGCGTTAAACTGTGTCTGATTTGGAAGCATTTCAGACAACTCTTAATGTTTTGATTTATTGATATTTTATTGAATTTTTGTTTAGATTTCAAATTACGTCAAAATTTATTATTTATTCAAAAATAACGTCTTTTATGTGTTTTAAGTGACGATTCAGTGAATACGTCAACACTTTTTTTGAGTCAAATGAAAGTCAATCCAAAGATTGTCTATAAGTGAAGGCGTTTTCAATATTGTGGTCAATCATTACGTACTCAATGAATGTCTGATTTATATTTAAAGCGTATAAAAGTCTGGAAATGACGTAACGATCGCCACATCAGTCAGTCTTCAGTCAATCAATACTCGTCTCTAATTATAATCAAATTAATCGCTGTTTTGAAGACAATCAACGAAATCGGCGGTCATTTGTATTATTAGATTCAGTATTGAATAGGATTTATGAAAACATCTGATAAATTGGATCCAAAGATGGAAGCAATGGACACATCGATGATAATTATGTCAGAAACTGACTGTTCGTCAGAGGATACCATACTTTCGATGTCAAAACCGAAGCGAAAGCGTCAAAGACTCGACCACTTATCACAAGAGGAGAAACTAATGCGAAGGTATTTAGACTTTAAATAAAAACATTAAAAATAATTGAGTTTTGACTACAAATCACTAATTTATTGATAATTTATAGGAAACTGAAGAACCGAATGGCGGCCCAAAGCGCTCGCGACAGGAAAAAAGTCAAAATGAATGACTTGGAACAGGAGGTGACGATCCTTACAAAACAGGTCTTCATTTGAATCGATATTTGATTTAATTATTTAATTAATTGTTTGAATATTTTAGAGAAACATTTTAGTCAATACAAACCAATCACTTAAACAGAGAAACGCTTTACTCGAACAGCAAAACAAACAACTCTTAGAGAGAATCAGTATTTTAGAGGGAAAGCCATCGATTAAAGTGGAGAACAATACGTCTAAAGATTGGAGTGAATCCTTTGAGTCCGCAGTACTCATCAGTGGTCCTCAGCAGAAGGAACAGGTATCACATCCACTCACTCAGACATTGCCTCCACTGTCATCGATGACGCCATTCGTCTATTGGCTGATAATCAAGAATCTGATGCTTTACTCGATGTTCTTCACATCTATTCTGAAGAACTGCTCGATTCAGAAGACAGTGTTGACAACTGTTCACAATTGCAGACAATCGATGACATTGAATGTCAAATGCTATCATCCGATCAGACATCACAGTTGGGATCAATTAAAGACTTGATATCATTCAACGATCACTTATACCTCAAGTCAACAGAACAGACCACTCATTCGATTGCTTTTCTCGACACCAATACTAATATAAATATCAGTAATAGTACTAATAATAACTGTCCTCTGAGTCCTATTTCCTGTAATAGTGATTCGGGCTATGAATCGATACCTTCGCCTTCGCTTTCATTAAGCGATCAAATTATAGACTCTTCAGACGTTTGTTTAGAGGAGTCCTTCACTGAACTCTTTCCAGATTTGGTTTAATTTATATATTTTTAACATTTCTTTCATTTGAGTTATAATTTCATTAATAAATTCATTTAAATTTTCACATATTTTTAGATTCACTGCATTTTTCTTTATTTTCTTTCTTTATATGATTTGCAAATATTTTTGTATTTACTTTCAGTTCAAAAATCAATTATTTGTAAACAAATTAAGCAAAAAATGACATAAATATTAATATATTATTATTATTATTATTGGTATTAATATTAAATAAAATCGAATATTTAGAGGAAAAACTGTATTCTCCTTATATTTTACCGAATTCTTCGGCATCTTTTTCGGTAACATCTCTGAGAAGAGTGATAATAACGGCGTCGTCTCTCTTCTGGTAAAGCATTTCCCCCTCAAATGAGACCAAACCATACTTTCGGGCTCTGATGAGTAGTCCGACCACTTTATTAGAGATAACTTTGTAGAGTTCGAACAACTCTTTGAATGTAATCCAATGTTTTCCGTCCTCTGATTTTGATTCTGATCCGTGTTTTTTGATTATATCGCACAACAGCTTTATCTCATCGAATAAGAGATGTGCCGCCTGTGAGGCCCGCCGTTCTGTTTTACTGCCCTCAACCGGTCGGCCATAACTTTGAAAACAAAATAATTATAAATAAATGTTTTCCTCATTTTGTTATTCAATTGTTCTAAAAATAGAAATCAATGCTTTCATTAATAAACTGATTATTCATTCACTTATTTATTACGAAATTATTTTTATTATTCTATAAAAACTAGATTTTAATTCACTAATAAATCCAATCACTCATTGAATTAATTACTCTTTGAATTCACATTTTCTAGTAATTAGTAGATTCGAGACAATTATGGCAACAAATTCTTCGTTTTTTATCATAAATATTTGTTTAGATCTTTTAAATAAGAATGGTCATGATACAATTATAATTAATTGGGAACCACACCCTTAGGTTTAATAAATATTCTTATTCTCCAATTATATACTTTATTATCCAATAAAAGTAATTCAATTAAATATTGTTTTGATAATAAAGTTCTGTATAATTAAGAAATTGTGGTTAACTTTAATTGATATTATTTTTGGGAATATAAAAATGATGGTTAGCAAAGTGATCAAGGTGACCAATTAGTTTGTTGGCAAAATATTGGATTGTTTTGCTCAGTCAACAAATGGTGATATGATTTTTCATTTTAACCAAATGAGTATTAAATACAATTTGATAATCACTTACTTCGGGTCGTCTTTATTGAGTTTTTGTTTGGCGGCCGCCACCCCATCAAAGGAACCTGAAAAAGGATTGGTCTTCTGTTTCTGGTAGTGTTGTTCAGCCTTATCTTGGAACATTGTTATCCGAGAATTCAGATCTGTATTGCCGTAAAGTCCAGGCAAACGATTAAGATTTTTATCGTCTGATTTATCTTCTGATTCACTCATTTTAATCGATTAAACAAATGGATTGTTATCTTAAGTTTTGTTTTCTGTTTCAGAACTTCTTTGTGTGAAATCACGACTTATGTAATAAAACTGTAGTCTGTGCTCATCAGTGCTCATCAGTTCATAACTAAATGATATTTTTTTGTATTTTTGGAATCATTTCTATTAATAGAGTATTTTTAGTCTATTTATAAAGAGAGGGATTACTTCTATTAAGAACTAACAGTTATTTCACTGTTTATTGCATTTTAAGCGCAAAGAAATAGTGGAGGCTTTCCATTAAAGGCCACAAAATAAACCCAAGCATTGGACAAAGAATGGGTTCGTTTTCCTGAATAAGCAATGGCTTTAGAGAGAAATGCCGGGGCGCACATAATAGTGTGAAGCGTAACCATTGTGTCAGAGCTAATGATTTGTTTCATTGATGGTGTGACACAACCACCACTACAGTGGCTCACAATCACACAAATGTTTTAATGGCACGCGTCAAGGATTCCCTTTGAGCGTTCACGTGCGTCAGGTTGTGCTGTTCTCCGCTCCATTGCTTTCACGCTCTACTATAGGATACTCTTTCATAACTACAACTATAGGCTCGGCTTCCGAGCACTTGCTTTCCAATGCCATTACGTATGGCAATAAGGATGAGCTGATTCTGAATAACAGATTTAAAGGCACGTGCAACTATTAGAAACTAGGGCTTTACGGGTGCAGTTGCCTATGTCTACACCAACCTATCCTATCAATTCACTTGTGATGAAAGCAAAGGTATTAGTTTACTCTCTGCGGGATTATTCGCTTCAATAGAATCACTAATCGCTAACAACTTTTGATTGCATTCATCGCAACTCACTTTCCGTACGGAACTACACATATAATAATAAACACAGAATATAAATAAGTTGTTTCCATATATTAATGTCATTAAATTGGATCAAACATTACAATCATTTGATTAGATTTACTAATATTTCTATTTTTGATATTTTTTTACAAACAAAAAGTTGATTATTAAAACTGATTGAGAATTGCACTCAGAATATAATCTTCAGATAGTCTTAACATAATTTTTGTGATATAAATGACTAGTTTTTGACTAAAATTAAGTGAAAACTAATTTTAAAGGATAGCATTTAAAGTAATTGAGTGGAACTCAATTTCTAAGATTGCGTTCATTCAGATGATAGTGTGAGGCGCCGGCCATATCATTGTGTTGAATACCTGCGCCTCTGGTAAACGGGGAAAGAGAACCTATATTCCGTCTGCCCGGACTAACGCCTAAGTTTTCCCAATTAATCCAAGAAAGACGTGCCGTTAGATCTTTAAAGAAAAATATTCACAATTTTGATAAAATAGTTATCAAAATACAAACCACTGGTATTCCACTCATGTGTGTGCTCTCCTTTGATCTCTCCTTTAAGACATTTTTCGATATAAGTGAGCGGATCATAATCTGATGCTAATATTTCTTTAAGTAAAGCGATGTAAGCGATCGCTAGTCTTAAGGTATCGATTTTTGATAGTCTTAAACAAAATTAAATTGATTTCATTATTTAAACGATGAATACTTGGAGAGAACACTATATTTGATTGCATTCAAAAATTTCAATTTGAATATTAAATTAATTTTTCGCTCAAATTATTTCTATTCTATATTTTATTTTCGTATTTATTTATGTCTTCAGTATTATTGCTCCCAATTTATTAAATAAGAACATTGATTGCGATACTATTAATTTGAACCCTGGTGCTATATGGTATATTTGAAAAATAATTTTAGAAATTACCTTTTCTCGAAAGGGAATGTCGGTACGTGAACTCTTAACTCTTCGAAAGCGCTGTTTATACTGAGCATACGTTTCCTTTCACGAATGTTAGCTGCATGACGTTGAACTTTGTAAGGCCCGTGCGATGGATAGCCTCCCGGACCGATCATTGCATTAAAACCACTATTAAAGATAGGATCGCAATTTCCACTGTCTGTAAGTTTTGGGGGTTTGACTCACATTTCATTTGACATAACAGAGCCCTTGCGATGGACTCCTTATTGGTCACTATCTTATTTGAAACATACCTGACCCCACATCGCACTAAGATTTAGGAAGTATTTCGAATAAACTTATATCTGATAAATGACCCAAAAATTCGAATAACTAAATACTAATCTTCAGCTAAATTTCTTTGGAAGGGATATAAGACTGCAGAACTTGATTTGCTTCAAAAGTGGATCAATGTCTGGCATCCACCGCAGGGGCCACTCCATAGTTACGCCAATTAAATAATTATTTAATTAGTAATTTTTAATTAATAAAATTCTTAATTCCGAACACAAATTCCTGATTTGTTTTAATTTAATAAACAAAATAAAGAAAACAAACAAAAATTATCCATTAATTTAAAACTTTATTTCCTTCAACAAAATTAAAACCAAGATCAAATGAATCATATAAAAATTTATAATAAAATAAAATAATTAATGAATCTTGCTCAAATAATTTTTTTTAAACAATTCATTTTTAATTTATTGGATTTTATTTAATTAAATGTTTTAAATACTAATTGTTTTAATTAAATCGATTGTAAATAATATTTTTGAATAATTGATAACTCAATGAAATGTAAAATAAGAATAAAAATAAATAATTATCTTACAGTTGTG